>CAJVPN010000147.1:0-41462 GCA_910592215.1 Entrophospora candida
TGAACCAACAAATCTAACAAATATTAAAATTCATTTTCTTCCTCCAAACACTACAGCATTTTTACAACCATGTGATGCGGGTATAATCAATAGCTTCAAGGTAAAACAATTATAAATTTATTTTTTTTTAAAAATATTTTTTTAAATATAATTTTCTATTTATAGGCAAATTACAAGAAACTTTTTTTGAAAAAGAAATTGAAAAATTATGAATTACAAAATGAAGGCAAAGAAATTGTTCCAATTACAATAAAACATGCAATTAAGTATACTGCAAAAGCTTGGGAGAATGTCACCAATCAAACAATAATTAATTGCTGGAAAAAAACAGCAATTTTACCCAGTGTAGATGAAAACTCTACTGAAGTTACATCTTTCCTAGATTCTTCAAGAAATGACAATGAAAATGAATTGCAAAATTTAATTAATGAACTTAATCTTACAAATCCTTTATCTGGATTAGAATATCTTTCCATTGATGAAACAGAAAAAAATGATGATGATGATGATTTGCTGAATGAAGAAGTAATAATTTCTATGTTGAATTTTAATGAAGAAAATCAGGATGAAGAAGACATTGAAGAGACACCTATTTCAAGTCAAGATGCTTTATTGGCTATTGAAAAAGTAAACTTGTTTGTTGAACAACAGTTTAAGGAATTTACAAATGAGGAATTGAAACTGTTAAAAAATGTCAAAAAGAAAATTAAAAAAATAGAATTCAATTCAACAAAACAATCTAAATTAGACTGTTTTTTTGAATAATAATTTTTATGTAATAGTAATAAAATTTTTTTATTCTGCATGACTTAATGTAGTACAATTGTCTATACCAGATTCTCTCTATAATAACGGATAAATTTCCTGGGCCCAATGATCCGTTATAGACAGTGTGGACTGTACAAGAAATTCAATGCATAAAGTGTGTGACAAAAAACTTTACTATTTATGGACTAAATTAGGCAATAAGTAAACATCGCCAATTTCCTTGTTAAAGTGCAAATAGCAACTTTATTACTACACCTGTTAAATAATAAAATTATAAGTAAACTTTTGAAAATTCACTGTTGAGAATGTCACCAACTGTTCACAAATGTAAGATGCATAGTCTATTACATTATTGGAACAAAGGCATCTGTTCTGTGCCTGAATTGACAACTGTACAATGCAATGTTGAAAAGCTCAAAAAAACTGGCACTTTGGAGCATAAAGGCAGCAATGTTCATCCAAAGAAAATAACAGCCAATGTAGCAAAAACTGTTGGCCAATATGTTTGTCAAGATATATCAGTGTCATTGCATTCTCTTGCCATTAAACTTGATAACAATGGTATTGATATATCTTATTGTACAATTGGCAGACATTTAAAGTCTCTAGGATATAAAAAAACCTTCCTTTAGCCACACCAATGTTAACAAAGACCCATAAGCAAAATCGCATTGAATGGGCCAAGCATCACCTTAATGACAACTGGAAAAAATCATTATTTACTGATGAGACAGCATTTTCAGTTGTTTTGAACTACAATTGAATGTTGGTATAAAGATAAGTGTTCAGTTTGTCATATGCCAAAAGAATGTAGAAAAATTTTTGCTTGGGGGGGTTTTTGCACAAAGAGGTTGATATTTTATGTCAAATACTTGAAAATCATCTTGGTGAAGTTGATAAAATGCTTGGTGCTTTCAACAAGATAATGATTCCAAGCATATAAGTCAAGTAGCTAAAACATTTCTTGCTGACAATGTGCCCAAGGTTATGGATTGGCCCTGACATTAACCCTATAGAAAACTTATGGGTCATCATTAAACAATGAATGCCCAAAATTTTAGATGGTTTTTGACAGAGGAATTGAATTCTATTCCAAATTCAGTTTTAAATAATTTAGTAAATTCAATGAAATGCCATTGTGAGTTGGTTATCAAAAGTAATGGTGAATGAATCAATTTTAAGTCTAATAAAGTTTGTTCTATAACTTTTTTGCTTGTAAATGGCATATTTATCATTGGGTTCGGTGTGACTTCTATGAATCATAAAGTTAAGTTTTTTTGTCACACACTGTATATCTTGGAATGGGGATCCAAGTTCAACTAAACTCTTGGAAAACAAAAAATGTAATTTATTATTATTTATTATTTATGTGTAAATCTATGGATAGGTAACTAACTAACTATTGATAGGTAATTGTATGCTATTCAATTCAATGAGCATCAATCAACCTTATGTAAGTCTCATGTGAAATTTATTCAGCCAATCCAAGGATCTACAACAAGACCATTCAAGACAGGTTGACCCAATTTACTAATTAAAATTGGGGTTACACTTAAGCACCCAACCACCCAGACACCCCCGTTAAAAGGCCGAGCCTCACGTTTTGAGAACATGGATCCTTTGGATTGGGTGATTATTATACTTTTGATGATCAACCATTGTGACCAATTCCAGATCCGATTTTTAGAATCGATTTCCAAATTTGGAAAGACCCTGACTGAATTAGCAGTAATGTATTTCGTTATATATAAATTACCATTGGGAGAATCTAAAAAAAAATTTTTTGACTGTGTATGGGGTTCTCTAGAAAAAACCAGTTCCGAGGTCCTCTGACATTATAATATATAAACTGTAATTGGTGATAAAAAACATTTGTGTAACATATTTTGCAGAATGTTACATATATCAATAATAACGTACTGCGCGCCGATTTGATGAACGCGATCCAGATGAATTAAAATTTCGTGTAATAAATATTGTTCCCTAATTATAATAATATTAAGAAAAAATTTTTTTTTTTAAGTTGTAATTGTTTACAAGAAGCTCCAGCTGAACTTCATTAAATTCCAATAAAATACAAGAATTTATAGATTCTATATTTCATCTAGAACTTGATCTAGACAAATTTCTAGACAAATTAATGTTATAATGAATGTCGCACCAACTTATTTGTATTAAAGAATAACGAGTGTTGCACTAAATATTATAATTAAATATAATAAAATTAGCATAATCATTTTTAACTTATTCATTAATTGTTGTATTAACACTTGTATGAAAAATAAAGAATAAAAATAATTTCTTCGTTACTTATAAAGTATACATTATATATATTTGTAAAGTCATATTTCAAATCAACTCTTTTGCTTCCTTATAAAATTTATGCAAAATATCATTATATTAATGAATTAACATTGGTTTTTTTTTTCTTGGAATTAAATTTGAACTATGGTATTTATTACTCCCAATTCATAAATTTTCATAAGGATATATTAGTCCTTTAATGGACGTGACAACAGCCATGGGCCATGAATCTGCTGGGAGAATCAAAGGTCTTAATCTCTAGACCCAGGAAAACGTTAGTATTTTACTTTCCATACATACATTAAAAACAATAATATAAGGACTTTTAAAATCTAGATTAGTCTACTTTTTTAAAACATTAATTATAAATATAGAGAAACCAATTTCAGCAAAGATTACACATAATCAATCTAAAGAATCGTTACTTTTGTATGGTTTTTATTTGTAACCATTCCACACTATGGTTTAAATATAGTTTTGTCTGCAAAAAAAAAACAGATCGAAACAAAGGTAAGTTATATCCGTAAACAAATAAAATAATTAAAATCTGGACTTTCTGGAAGTTCATATATTTCAATATTACAGCCAACAAATACCCAATACCTTTCCTTACAGTATTATAAATTTAAATACGCTAATTTTATTATTATTATATAAATATAGATATGTCCCAGCGTGGGAAAGTAATGTTAGTATTTAACACATGTTTGAATTTTTTAGCCAATAAAATAAAGTTTTTGTGACACATTTATCTTCAAAAAAAAATAAAAATTTATAATGGAAGAAAATTTAGTAGTAGTAGTTAATGAGGCATTTGAAAAAGGAGATTATGATACGGCATGGGAAGATTATACCAAAGGATTAATAATATATCCAACCGATCCAATTTTATGGTATAATCGATCGATGGTTAATTCATTAAAAGGGTTTCCCGAATTGACGATAATGGATGCTAAAAGATCATTGGAAATACTAGAAAGTCAGATAATACTGGCAACTTGCAATAATAATATTAATAATGGTAATATCAATAACAATGGCGATGGTGATAATAATGGTAATATTGATGGTAGTGGTTTTGATTTGATGACATCGATTAAATTATACTTTAAATGTTTAAATTTGATTGGATTGTCGATGGCGGAAATAGGAATTTACGAGAGGGCAGTAGAAACTTATGAGAGAGCAATAAACGAAGTAAAGAATTTCACAATGATAACGATGAATTTTGATTCTTTAATTAATAATTATGATAATGATAACGGTGATGGTGAAATGGAAACCTTGGGAATTAACAATCATGATAATAATATTATGAACAACAATAATAATATATTTGATTTGGAATATTTCCAAAGCAAGAAAAAAGAATATCAAAAGAAATTAAACGATCAATCTGAATCAATGAAACAAGCGTATCCAACACTGAGAGAATTTGTTGTCAAAAACTTAACATTCAAAACGATCTTCACATTCAATGGAAATTATCCTTGGGATGATAGAATTTATAATCATTCAGATAAATCAATAATTGAGTTGCTACAAAGTTACATTGGTGGTGGATTAACAAATGATAATATTATGATATCCCCAGTAAATTCTGCCATAGATAGAAATAGTAACAATGTTTGCAGTGACAATAGCGGCAGTGATATTGATGGTAGCAGTAGTCCAAGGGGAAGAAAAGTTCAACAACTAGGAATTGTGGCGAAGAGAAATATTTCCAAAGGATTGATTGTATTTCAAGAAGTTTCATTTATAAGTACTCATCGATTCGATTCATTGAAATGTGATTATTGTCATACACCTTTAAATAATGAATCAAAGTTAGCATGTGTAAATCAATTCTGTTCAGATTTTTTTTGTACTCTAAATTGTAACCAATTGGCATTACAACTTTATCATTCACCATTATGTGGTAACGGTTTATATTCTTCATTTAAAGCAAAAACGTACAATTTATTACAAATAGGTGCAATAAACAATAAAATTTATTTTGAATTAATGTTAACGTTGAAATTATTTAGTATTGCAAAAATTAGAAATATTTGTCCTTTAGATATTCATGAAATCAAATATCTGTCAAGGTTTAATCAACCAACAACAGCAACAACAACAAAATCAAAACATAAATTAATTGAGAAAAAAATCGAATTTCCAGAAAATTTGATTGATTTTTATCATGATATTATCAAATTATTGAATATTTCAATTTATAATTTACAATATGATTTTTGGATTTTCATAACAATTTGGAGTATCATAAAATCAAATGTCATTCAATTGAATTCTACATTTCAAAAAGAAGTTGTTGGATTATTTCCAATAGCTGGATTTATCAACCATACTTGTTCAAATCCAAACATAAGAGTTAGAAATTTTCCTTTGAGTTTAGCTAGTGACAATAATACTAGTAAACTGGGATATGGTATAATAATAGAAGCATGTAAAGATATTATGAAAGGTCAAGAAATTTTGATGAGTTATTGTGATTTGAGCAAAATTGAGAAATTACAAAAACAATCATTTTTATCAAAGTATTTTGGATTTGAATGCATGTGTTCTGAATGTTTATTCTTGATTAAATAAAATCATTATCATTACCATTACTGTTTGTTATTATAATAATTTTTCATATTTTTTTTTATTTGTATGAAATTCTTTTTTTGTTCTTTCAAATAATATAAATAAATTAGTTATTTGAAAAAATCACTTAAAACTTCAATGATTTAATAGATGCCCCGTTTGACGCTTTAATATCCACTATTATTATTAATTATAAAGGATATAAAGTAACACTGGGGCAATATATAGATAGATAATATAGATAGATATATATATATATGCATAAATAAATAGATAATTTGGGGTTTTTTTTTCAAAACAAATAAATTTTTTATTTTACAATAAACACATAAACTCGTCAATTCACACATTCATCATTCCATTAATATATACATCCGCCCATTCATTGATCCGTTTGTTCATTTGTATTCTTTGAAAATTTATCTTCATCCTCGTTCCCCTTCTTAATAATACTGCTTCTATTATTTTCACGATTCTTTGAAATTTTTTTCTGTGGATTATAAGTGACAATTTTTTTGGCATCGAAGGTATCTATTAATTGTTTTTCAAGTTCTGGTAAAATTAACACTGCGTCAAAAATCCTTGTTGTTTACTATAATTGTTTGTAATGAACACTGTCGAGCTGGTAAGATGTATTAAAATTGTCTTTTAAAGAATTAATTAATAATTAATAATAAAATCAATCCATCAACTAATAATAATAATAATAACAATAAATCTTACTGAAGATAATGTAATTCCAATCAGAAATGATACTAAAGTTATTGTACGGAAAAAATTGGCATATTTTAAATTTGGAGAATTAGCAGGAGCCGTCCTCAATCCGATCTATTAAATATTATTTTTCCTTGTATTGATTATTATTGATTTTCGTATACATATTATTACCTCCATCATTATATAGAAACTTGCAGTGGCAAGGGCAGATAAAATGTAGTAAGGATCAGGTAAAGATAAATCTTGAAACTATAAAACACCACCAGTTTTAAAGGTCTGGTACATCAGCTCTAGAAATATTTCTTAAGGCCAAAAAAAAAAAAACCAAAGTAGCGTTGGTGCTTGAACAAGTGTGGTCAGTAAGCTTCTAAGTGTACTAATGTTATGTTTTTTATACAAATCAAGAATTTCCATCTTTAATTCCAAGGCTCTTGCTAGATTATTTGATTCTGTGGCTTTTTTAATTCGTTCATTCAGCGCATTGAATTCCGGTTGAATCATCTGAAATTTCGCAACGTTGTGAACTGGGTAAGAATGCCGTACGTAATAAAAATGTTGCTACTACTATTGTTTAAAACCATGATAAACCTGATGTAACATGTAAATGTTTCTAGCAATCCTTCAATAAATCCTACTGGTGTAGAATTTACCAAACTTAATGATTTCAAATCGCCTGTTTTCATGGCCGTTTCAGCTAACATTGATACACTATCTCCTGCAACAGCAGTTGATAATAATGATAATCGATAATATCAGTTGATTGTTCATATAAATGAGAATTGGATATCGAATTGTTAGGGTTTAGATTAATGTTATTTGCAACGTCTTGATTAGTATTAGATTTAATTGATTGTTTTTTTGTATAGAATTCATTCTTTATAATTCTATAACTATTGTTATATTGTTAATTGTGGCAGCAGTAGTAATAAGCGTTGATATTATTATTATTTGCATACTATTATATTCGATAACAATTATTTTTCTAAAAAATTTATTAAAGAAACATGTTAGGATAAATAAAAATTTAATTAAATCAAAAAAAAATTTTTAAAAACCTTGTTAAAAAAAAGGGGTTGTTGTTGTTTGATCATATTATAATCTTTTACACGTACTTTCTTCCAACCTGACGACAAGTACGAAACATTTTTTTTTTTTTATTGAAAAAAAGAGATCTTTTTTTTTTTTTATAAATTATCTTATCGATCTCTTTATATGTGCTCGTTAATGAAAAAGACTTTTTATGAAAATCACATTATTTATTATTATTATAAAAAAAACGCGTTAAAATATATTCACGTAAAAAAAACAAATTTTATTCGCGAAAATTCTTTTTCAACAAAAACATTTGGTTTATTTTTTTTATAACACTTTTTTAAATATGAAGCGAGAATCTCTTCAATAGAAAAAAGGAACCCCCAGGTCAATAATTTTGAGCTATAAGATTACTAACCGCCTTTTGGAGAACGGGGTGTTTGGAGGAGACGTAAAATTTGACGTAACCTACCGCGTGTACTTTACTCGATAGGTACAACAATCAAAGCTCGTTGTTAGAGTGAACAATTTCTTGATCATCATTTTTTTATAATCAACTCTCGCGAGGAAGAATCACACATAGATAGGGTACACTCTTGACTGTTTTTTTAAAGTTATGTATAACAAGTTTCTTAAAAAATTGCAGAGAGACGTCGTCTATTATAGATTTTCTTAACGCGCGCTCTTTCTGAAAAAATCATTATTCTTTGTGTGTGTTGTATGGGTGTAAATTAAGGATTTGTCCATTTTTTTATTTGACACATATTTTTTCCAATATTCCTCTCACGACGCACATACACGCATCACCGTCTTTTTAAACTCTGTCTATCTATGAATGGTTTCAAACTGCAACCATTAAACATTTTCATCATCATATTTAAAACTCCAAAAATAAATTCTTTAATGTATTTTTTTTTTTTCCAAAGAATTCTTTCGCAGAATATTCCAAACATATTCAATCCAATCCACACAGCATTCTTTTATCTTTTCCTTGGAAATTTCAATTCCTCTCTTTTGCAAAATAATGAGCAAATAAAGTATCCACAACGTTATAATAAGCAGGTAGGCAATCAGTTAGACGCGATCATAAAGAATTTTCATTCTGACAATATTTCTTCCAGATTTCAACAATTATTCCATAATATTAAAAAACCTAATCGAAAAAAAAATCCCGGATAAATCTATCATCATATTTATTTCGCTCATTTTTGCATGTTTACTTGCCAAGCACTAACTAAAACAGCGAATAGCCAATTGTTCATTCGACCACTCAGCTAATTAACTCGACTTGCACGTTTGAAAATCTCATCATTTCCAAGGCTTTAAAAAGTTGACTAAAAAATAATAAACATTCTGAATTTATTCATCTCAACATATACACACACGCACACATATATATTTCTTTGGTTGAAAATGCTATTATAACAAATGTTTGTTGTTTGGTAATGAAAAATAATATTTTCATTTTTCGTTATATTTCCTAAAAATGAAAAAAAAACTTGATAATAATAATAATTTATCATTATTATTTATTATTATTATTATTATTATTATTATTATTATTATTATTATTATTATTATTATTATTATTATTATTACTACTACTATTTAATAATAATATTTCGTTAGTTGTCGATAGATAGATGAGAGCGAGAGATTTGTGCGGAGTAATTAATTAATTAAGAAATGAACAAAAAAGAACGTACGGATGGAGGAATGGATGTATGAATAAAATGATGAATGTATTTAGGGAATTCATGGAATTCAGTGAGTTTAAATAATTTTTTTTTTTCAAATTGTATATTGAGAAAATGTGAAAAGAATGTGATAATGATCAAAAAAAGAAGTTGTAATTACAAACAACTCATGATTTTGAAAATCAATCTTTTTTGTGTGGAACAACAAACATTTTTTTATTAAATTCATGTGTCAAATAGAATTTTATACTATATATATATATATATATATATATATATATATTTACTATATATTATTATAATAATATATAATAAAGATAATGGTGGTTGTAGTGGAAGAAATGGTTGATAATTTAGTGTATAATTTTTTGGCAAGAAAGATTTTTCTAACGGGAATTTTAAAATTGATTTCAATCGGTAGGAAGAAACAGTTTATTGATCGATTGACGACTCATAAAAAGATTTGTGGACGATATGATTCAAATTAAATTTTGGAGAATTAGAGAGCGTTTGATAATAAAACAAAATAATTAAATGAATAGTTTTACTCTACTAATCGACTAATCGACTAATCGATCGTAACACATGATTAATTCAACGACGCAGTAAATATATACGACGATATAATTATATACTATTAATTAAATATGGAATTAATTAAAGATTAATTGAATGATCACGTGTAAATTAAGAAGTTTAAACCGAATTTGATACGAGATTGATTTCAAAATTGAAGGGAAAAAAAATGCGTAGTTTTTATTCTCTTTTCCTCACGTTAAAAAGTCCATGTAAAAAAATATTCGATTTTTAATTTTAAAAAATTCAAAAAATTAATTAATCTAAATTAATGTTCATTCATCAATTTTATTTTTATTATAATAATAATAATAAATAGTAAACAAATAATATCAAATAGCAGTGGTAAATAAAATATAAATAAAATAAATCATTTATATTGATCGAAAAATTAAATAATATTTCATGTACGACAAATATAATGATAATATGACTTATTTGTTTATTTATTTATTTGTTTGTTTGTGTGCGCAAATAAATATACGTAGAATTTTTCTTATCTTTTGAATGTAGATTGTAAATCTTTTCTTTATAAAATAAGATTCTTGACCATTGACAAGAAATTTAGATATGTAATATATTATATTAGCCATTTCTAAAATGGATTAGTCAAATTATTATTATAATAAAAAAAACTTTTAAGTTGAAAAATATCAAAACAAAACATCATCAAAGTCTTTGTTCTTCTTTCTTTATTAATAATTAATTACTTTATATATATATATATAATTCTAACATATAAAGTAAACAATATATATAGGTTACAATAGAAAATATCAGAGTGAGCGAGCGAACGAGTGAGAAAAATAACAGGTAAAATAACAACAACTGTCAGATAAGTAAAAAAAAAAAAAATTAAAATTACTGGATTTTTCTAAATAAGGTGTTTGAAGTGTCAAAAACTATCTTTATCAAAATAGTAAATAAAATTGAACCAGATTTTTGTCGGGGTTTCGCGAAAAATAAATAGTTCATTGACGTAACTATTATTTATTATTATTGATGACGACGTGTGTATATGTTTATTGTTTTTTTGGAAAAACCGATTAAAGATTTGTTTTATCAATTTTCTCTATTGCCTACTACTCATTCTGTCAATCAAATATCAATTAGTAACTAGTATCAGTCGACTCATTCAAAATGTAACGTATGTTGTACGTGTATTCTTCTTATACTACTATAATACACTTTTACTTAGTTCAATAGAAAACTTTTCTTTGACAATAATATTTAAATAGATAAATTAAAATAAATAAAGAAATTTTGATCAAATAAAAATTTTTTATAATTAACCATACAAATACTACGTAAATAATATACACATTAAGCAATCAATGGATGGATCACTCACATCACACATTAATTAATTTGTAATTTTAATTTCTTTACTTTAAAGCTCTTTTTCCCATCATCATTCATATACATATTTGTTCATACGTACATGCAACAAGTCTCGTGATGTAACTTGCGATCAAAATTTGTCTTATTGCTTGCATACTATACACTATTAAAGGCACATATATATGCACTATTTTAATGATATCATTAAAAAAACTACATGATATATATATATAAATTCATCGACAATTTTGTGGAGAAAAAGAATTCCCTTTTTTTATTTATTTACTACATACAAACCTATCTTCTTTCTAATATAATAAAATTTAAATTTTGTGACGTGTGACTATATGATTCGTCAATATGTGTACATAAATTAAAAATAATTCTAAATTGTAACGATTTACATTTATTTGTGCATATATATTATACACACATACACACACACACACACACACACACACCACACTTTATTTTTAAGAAAAAAAATTTACACACCAATTAAATAATATTAACTTTTTGTGGGGAAGGAGAAATGTACGTATTGTATGTAATGTTTAAAGTTATCTCATCTAGTTGGATGATTAAGGTTATTAAGGTTATTTATTTTTAATTATAATAACAATTAATGATTGGATTAGGGAAAGGGGAGGGAGGGGAGGGAGAGAGGAGGGGCGTAATATTATTCTCTAGCAATAGATATTTAATTAATTAATAATTATAATAATAATAATAATGTAATGATATATTGTCTGTTATTTATATTAATCTAGTTAGTCACCGAATAACAATGATGAATTAATGATATTAATAAGATGAAGAAGATCTTTGTTTAATCTCCCGCTTTTGTCAATTGCTTTCTTTTTTTCTTTACCCTAACCACAACAAAATATAAATAATAAAAAACTTGTGTATTTTGTGAATTTGTTTTTTATTCCACGAACCCAACTCGTGACATAACTAACTAACAATCATTACAATGATTCGTTATTATTATTAGTAGAAAGAGAGGGAGGAAGGGAGGGAGGAAGAGAAAGCACACACCTGAAAAAATAGCAGTAATTAATGGTGGCGGGCTGGCTAAATATTTTGATTGGTCAATAAATAATTATTATAATTCTTTTGGGGGTCCCAGGATTAGATTTTACCAAATTTGCTAAATTTTTTATTTTAAAACACAAATTTACCAAATATGTCCACTAGATCGTTTCAAATTTCCAAATTTGTATAACGGGCGGTTGTGTTATTATTATTATAGGAAATAATAAAAAAATTTTGCGTAAATAAATGATTATTTATTTTTTTTTTGTGTAAAGAAAAAATTTTAATGATACTTTTAAAGTATCAACAATATCATATCATATCATCATCAATTTTATCAGGTACAACATTGACTCAGTTACTACTCAGTTATGACAAGCTAAAGAATCTAAAAAAAAAATAAACAAACAAAAAAAAATAATAATAAACACATATCACCTGAACAAAATAAGAATTGATGGCACAAGAAATGTTACACCAAAAAATCTAAATGTGCCTAGCCGCCTAATTAAATTTTAAGGCTAGTTTAACCTAATTTATTATATTATACATACACCTGATCATAGTGTCTGGTGATTATTAGAATATATGTAAATGTGATTGATTATTTATGTTGCATTTTTTTTTTACGCGAATTACAAAATGTCATAGTAAATAAATCATCGATCGTTCAGTCAGTCGTTCAGTCAGTCAGTCAGTTAATCAATCAATCAATTATAGTTTACTTATTTTATTACTTTAACTATAATTTACAAATTCTAGAGCTTTTTCGTACTGCATTAAAAGAAATCGAAAAGAAGTAAGAGCGTTATAAAAAAGAGACAAAGGTAAACAAAGTCACATTTATATTTATATATATTTATATTTATATTTATATTTGCAGGTACATAATAATAAAAATAAAAACGAGAGAGAAAGAGACAGAGATAGATAACACATATTTATTTTATATTTACACGTAATAGTTATCAACATCAATAATAATAATAAATCTTTATTATTATTTATTCGTTTTTTTTTTTTTTTTTTTTTGTGCGAAAAACAAATCAAAAACAACTTGTTTATATTGTTTTGTCAAAGTGTCAAATATCATTTTCCTTTCTAATCAGAATAATAGTAGCATACACGTACAAATGTAGTTAGACATTTTCAATTAGCAATAATAGCAATAAATAATATTAGACAAATTCTATGTGAGTGACTCTTGGATTAATTGTTTTTAATTATGGAGAAAGGTCAAAAATTTCAAGACTTTTTTCTTTCTCTCCGATTAATTTCTTTAATTCCTCCTCACACGTAATTAATATTTCTTCCTTCGTCTTTCTTATTAATTAATCAAACACGAACAATAAATTATGCGTACGTAATTAAAATAAAATGATTTTGTTTTGTTCTTATAAGGAAAATCAATAACAACAATAGTAACAAAAAATAAATTTTGTATTCATTTTTTTTTAAATCACAAAAAAAAATTTTTTATTATAATTTAAGAAAGGGAAAAAATTGAGGGTTACAAAGCAAAAAATAATTTTACCGAATTAATTAGCACTAGTACTAGTATTAGATTGAATTGTAATTTTTGGTTTCATTAATAAAAATGGCGTTGAGGTGAAAATTAAAAATATTTATATAAATTTCTATCTTCGTCCTTGTCGTCGTCTTTGTTTCGCAGCCGTTTAATCTTTTTATATTACGTGTTTCAGTAATTAGTAATGGTGTTAATCAGCGTTAGCATATAGCAATTCGTAATAGAATAATAAATCAATAATAAAAATAGCAATTCATAGTTATCTCGCTCGGCTAGTTTTAATGGTTGCTGATTTTTTTATTTTTATTTTTATTTACGTGTTTCAAAAATAATTGTTCTTCTTTCTACATATCAATATGTAACAATGACAACAACAACAAAGATTAATATATCTCTATTACTATCGTTTTTTCTTTGCAAAAAATTAACCTAAAAAATTATTTCATAAATAACAATATATATTATATATTATATTAAAGTAAAATTGATTGTATATATTTATTTGTATTTTTTATTTGAATGGTTAAAGTTTCGGTGGGGTAAAAAACATATAGAATAAAAAATAAGTTATTTATTTGCAAAATTTAGAAATAAAAGTGTTACAAATTGTTTTAAAGTTGTGTAGCAAGGAAAAACCGGCAAATTGCGATTACGAAAAAAAATGTATAGATCTCAAAGGAAATTTTTATAAAAGGTTATTATTTTTTTTAGGCGTTAAATGCTACTACTATGTTATTATTTACTATATAATAATAATAAAAGAATTTTCTCTCTCCCTCCCTTTTACCATAATAATAATATAAATACGGATACAACATGTATCATATGTACACAATCACTTTTTGACAGTTGTTTTTTTACCTGTTATATATTTATTGATTCACGATAACTGCAAAGCCAATGCCACAACCATTTCAAGAATATTTATACCTGATAAATAAATATTAATAATTATAAAAGAAACACGCGACTTTGTCACCTTTATCACTCGTATATAATTTGATTGGTTGTTGAATTGGTAAATCAAATCAACTACAAAAAATTGTGATTTCTCTTTCTCTCATAAAACATACATACAGTGTGTATGTATGTATGCGTAAAGTATGCAAAGTACATCATCATAATCGCCATCAACATATCTTATTTCATATATTAGGAAATATAATTTATTTATAATAATAAAACGGATAATTTTCTTGATTATTAATTATTATTATTATTGTATGCAAGCAAAAAAAATGTTTCGTAAATATAATCGCGCCTTTCTAACCAAAAATCTTAATTAGCATTCAGGTATATATAGTTTAATCAGCCGTGTTATTACGATATTTAAAATTGGCATTTAATTAAGCGTTGTTGGCTTAGTATTGATTGATTGAATGAAATATATGGCCCAAAAAATTATTACAGCTTTGATTGATTAGCTTATTCCCCGACTCGCCATCATTAACCCGGTCCATTAATAATACTGACAACAGCTAACTATAATATTTACTAATTTACCTATAAATAGGCATATAGATTATGATAAATATTTAACAAGCTAACAAGTTAAATAAGTAATGAATTCAAAAAAAAAAAATTTTTTTTTTTTTAAAAAATAAATTGATTGGATTCAACTTTAATTAATTAAAAAGATAGGAAAACTTGCTTATTAACAAGATTGGATTATTTATTATTTATATATATTTACATAAAATTTTTTTATCTATCTAAGATACATACTGTATTCATTTTCTTGTATATATATTATATATACATACATACATATATATATATGAAATGGGTTACATTCGATCAATGCCTTCTTCCTTCATGTAAAATTTACGTAATCATTGGCACCTACCACATTACCATTATCATTACCCGCCTCATTATTATTACTCAGGTCTGACCGGGTTGTTTCGTCGCACTACATTTTTATACCATATATATATATAGCATTTATATGTAGAATGATGATTACTATTCAATATTCTCCGTAACAAATCATTGACAGTCAGTCAGACATACACAGGTCATCCATAGTTCATTGTTAATTGTCTATCAATTTTTTATAACATTTAAAAAAAAGAAGAAAAATTTCAAGAGAGAGAGCGTGTGTGTGTGTGTGTGTGTGTGAAAGAGAGAGAGAGAAAGCGCGTGGGAGATAAAAATAAAATAAACCACATGATCTTTACGAGAAAAATCTAGATATATTAATATGAGTTAGTTATTAATATGTTTTGACAAATTCTAATCGATAAAACCAGATTTATAATAGTTTCTAAAAAAATTAAAGAAAACCAATTATAATGTGTGTATGTGTGTGTGTGTGTGTGTGAAGAAGTTTAAGGGTTGACGATGATGGTTGATGATGGTAATTAGTAATTGATGATAAACTGGTAATATTGTAATTGGCAAAGAAGAAGTGAGAATATCCAAGTTAAATAAAAATTTCTTTAACCTATTTCTTTATAATTCAAGTTTTCAACAAGTTTTATTTAATTTTTGAAAGAAATAAAAGGGGGTCTGGGCTTAATTAAATTATTATTTTGTAAATCCTCCTCGATGATCTGTTTATTTTATTTGTATCAATTAATTGAATTAATTAATTGCTAGCTCAATGAATCTTTAATTGATGATGCATGTATATTATTATATATATTATCATATATTATATATTATTTTGTGTTGGTTTTGTTCAAAAGAAAGAAATAAAATAATAAAATAATAAAAACTTTTCAAATGTTTTTCAAAATATATATTTTCGCCCTTTCGTCCGTTTATTCGTTTATTCGTTCATTCATCCATTCATCCATTCATCCATCCATCCATCAATCAATTATAGACTAATTTGTTTGATTGATTCATTTCTTTATATGGTAGAATGGCAAAACATATCCAATCAATCAATCCCATCTTTATAAAAAATAATTTTTAATATGTATAAATATATTCTAAACGTACGATGTGTGTGTAATATATATATATATTATATACAAGTATATTAATGGTAATACCATCATAATACCATTTTTTCATTTTTATCGCCTTCGCCTTCTTCGATTGTTTTTAATTAATCTTTTTTTTTTTAACACACTCGCTCGCTCTCTTTAAATTTTACATATTACGCGCAAACATAAATAAATACGCGAAAAAATATATATCATATATGGATGGATGTGTATGACACGTACCATCATCTAAAATGTGTACTGTAAATAGCAAATAAACAAAAGTAACACGCATATAAATAAATAAATTGGAGATGATAAAATTTTAAACAGTGTATTTTCTTGTAACACATAGATAATGAATGACAATTTTGACAAAATCAGATAATTTTATTGATTGAGATATGTTTGCATATAAACTATATTATTTCATAATACGTAATATACTGCTTAATTTAATTTAGCATTTCAGGTGAGAAATAAATTTTTTTTATGGTTGAATTTGTGAAAATAAAATTTTTTGACAGATAATAAGTTATTATTATTATTATTATTATTATTATTATTATTATTTATTATTATTTATTATTATTATTATTTATTATTATTATTATTATTATTATTATTATTATTATTATTATTATTTTAATTGTTCCTGTAATCTTCCTTTTTATAAAAATAAAAAAAAAGATAAGTTTAAATCAATTTTTGGTTTTTTTTTGTAACAGTTATATAGGGATATTATCAGATTTTTTGTCAAATTTGGAAAACAGTGAAATAAACCAAATAAAAAATAATTAATTCATTGTTCAATTGAAATTGAAATTGAAATTGAGATTGGTGGGTTGGTCGTAGTTGTTTAACACTTATTTGTATGCGTGTGTGCATTATGTATGTCGGAAATTCGGAATAAATAACTGTATATATATACACATATATATATATAATACTGATAAAGTACATAGAAAGGAAAAAAAATTTATCTTTATTTTATTTATTCAGCCTGGGAAAAAAACTAAAATAATAATGGAATGGAATGGAATGGAATAGAATGTAATGTAATTAATTATATACATCTGTGTAATTAAAGAGTTCTGTTATTTGTTATTTGTTATTTGTTATTTGTTATTTGTTATTTGTTATTTGTTATATATTTATATTTATATATATATATATATATATATATATATGTATATAATAAACAAATTTTGAGAATCTTCTTTGGCGTTCAAAAATACGACGACGGCGGCTTTTATTTTTATTATTATTATTTATTTTTATTATATAATTTTATCATTATTTTGATGATGATTTTTAAATTTAGTAAATATTATATGTTATTTATTTCGCTCTTTCTCTTCATTTTCCTCCAACGTAATTGTCATCGTCATTTAGAAAATCGAACCGAAACACAAAAAATATAACAATGACAAATAATGACGGTGATAGTAATTAATGAAGCAAAACATTAAAATATTATTGATGCTGCCGCCTATTACTTAATAATAAAATAATATAATAATATTTGGCTAATTAATTAACTTAACTAATTATAGCCTATTGCTTGGTTTGCATTGGTTTCTCAAATCTCACATATTTCCTTTACGTACGTTATAAAAATCACGCCATTATCATTCATTTTCACCTTCATTCATCCATCATCATCTTCATTCATCCATCATCGTCACTATCATCATCATTACTCACACCATTATTCCTCTGTTCCTTGACACCTCTTGTCAAAAAATAGTATATAAAAACAAATATGTATGCACAATGTAATGTATGTGCATCTAATGCTAATATAGTTAAATATATATTCTTTTTTATATATTCAAAAAAAATTTGCAATGATTTATCCTATATAAATAATAAAAAACCAGTCTAATACAGGACATCGTTTGACATTCATTATATTTTAAAGAAAGTTAAAAAAAAAGTAGGAGGAGATAAAATAAAATTTGATTTTTTTTTTTTTTTTTATTACATACAAAAAATTTAAATTTTGCTTTGTTTATTTATTTTTACACAAAATATAAAATTTAAATTTTTTACAAATAATAAAATAAAATAATTTTTCCAGGTTTTAGAGGTGGCGATTGGCTTACGGTTAAATAAAGTTTTTTTTTATTTATATCTATATGACGAAATCTTATTTAAATTAGAAAACCTATTTGCTAAGTCTAATAAATAATTAGGGAAACTAATACTATAATTAAACAAAACTAGGAAAATTCGATTCATCATCATCATAATATTTACTGGTAGGCGCACATTCATATATGTGTGTGTATGCGTATGTGTGTACATTAATATATAGAGATTAGATTTTCATTTATGCTATAGTGATGGTTTATCGGTGAATTGCGTTTTTAAAAAGTCTGTAAACAACCATCCCAATCAATTCATTCATTAATTACACTACACTAATTAATTGATTGATTGATCAATCAATTACGATAATATATATATATATATATTAATTTATTCTGCCGCATCACTATTTCTTATCATGCCATTAAGTGCCAATTTTCTTTCGCTAATATCCAGGCCAAAAAAAAATTGAAAAATTTCCTGTAATTGCAATTATTCAAAATAAAATAAAATTGTAGTAGGTTAATAATAATAAATTGATTTTTATATGTTATTATTTATTATTCTTGGTTTTTTTAACGTGTAAGATTTATCAATCGATCGATTGATTTTTAATTTTTTTTATATTGGTTAACCTATTTTTAGTTGTTTAGTTTAGCTTATCAATTCCCACACAAGGGAAATAGGCATCTCACTTCCGATGGTTCGTTAGCTCGTTTGTTAATTAACTACACAAACCAATCGCGTTATTTTTAAAAATGATTATAAATTTCTTTTTTAAATTTTTTTATTTTATAATGTTTTTTTATAACAACAAACATACATACATACATGTATGTATGTATACGTATATTTTAAACATGAACTTTGTATATTTGTAAAGTAAAGAATAAACAAACATTAACACACGCATATATATATATATATACATATATACACGTATGTCTTATTTATTATATATATTTGTTTATTTTGCAAAAAAAACATTCACTCCTCCTGACCTTTGTTTCTCTCATTCGTGTTTCACACACACACTCTTTCTCTTAATACTCTATAGTCAATCCCTGGCTTTGTTGTTGTGGAGTTTTTTATCATCTAATTGATTCACACAGTTCACAATTTTTTAATTTTACCCTGCAGTTCCACATCTAATTAAATTAATTTTTTTTTTTCCCTTTTTTTGCCCCAAGGGTTTCTCAGTGTTTTTGTGTTTATTTATCTCGAGGACCCCTAATACTCTTTCTCTCTAATATGTATAAATCTTTCTTTTTCTCTCCATCGATTCTTCGTGATTCTTATTCGTTGATTACCAATCAATTACTCTTGTTGCTTTGATCATTTGACCATTTATTTTTGTTATTCGATCAATTAATCAAAATCAACTCGTTGTTACTCATCATTTTATAGATTACTATTATTGCTATTATTACTATTACTATTACTATTATTATTATATTTATTATATTATTATAATCAGCCAATTTAATCGATCAAACAAAATCAAATCAAATCAAAATCAAATCAAAATCAATGTTACAAGACAGCAAGGTAGTAAGCAGTTAGTAGGGCAAAAAGAAATTTATTTTAATCGTCATCGCTAATTAAATAATTATAATAATAATTATAATAAATCTCCTCCTTAAAGATCATTCCCTCCTCCACCACACATACCTCCCCTGCTATAAATAAATAAACTGTATATATATTTATAAACAACTAACTATACAGCTTAAATTATTTTATGGCTATAATTATTATTATAAATTTGATTTTTCTATTTTGGATTACTTATTTTATTTTTACAATAATAATAATTTTAAATAAAATAAAAATAAATAACAGTGATAGCAATAATAAATTTCCCCAAAGTTTTTTTTAAAAAAAAAACCGTGTTTAAAAAAATTTTTATTTATATGTCACATTTAAAAAAAATTTTTTTATATTACAAGTGTATTAGTATAAAAATAATAATATATTAGCTAATATTACTTAAAGTAAGTAAACATTATTTATTTATTTATCATTTTGAAATTAAAGTTTTTTTTGCAAAGTATTAATTTAAAAAAAAATATAGGATATAAAAAATTTATTTATAAAAAAAGGCTTCATTCCAAAATTTTCTTTTTTTCTTTAATAAACACACAAATTAAAAAAATTTAAATTTTTTTAATAACGAACGAATTGTAATATAATATAACAATCAATAATAATAATTTTTAATATCTTAATAATTTTAAATAATAATATTTTAATTTTGATTTTATTTTAATTTTTTTAAAAAAAAAAAAGAAAAAACAACAGTTTCTTTTCAAAACAAAACAACATCAGAAAAATTTAATGAAAACCTTTTTTATATATTATTATTATTACTAATATAACAACAATAATAATAATAACTAGCAAATAAAATTATTCTTCTATCTAATCTAATTCTTTGTAAATCTTTTAAAACTTGCCTTTATTCTTTATATATATATATAATCATTATTATATATATATACGCAACTCCACAACAACAACTACAACAACACTCTGTATAAATCACCTTTTTTCGGGAAATAAATTCTCCTGAGTTTTTTTAAAACAAACCTATTTTTTTATACATAACTTTTGTAAATATTTAATCTCTCTTAAATTTCTTTAAAAGTAAAGAAATAATAACAAACAACGCTTTTATTATTTATAATATATAATATAATAATATATATATATATATATATATAATATATATTATATAAATTTCAAATTCACTTTTTATATAAAAAGAGTTTCAATTTCCCACTTTTTCATTGTCAAAAAAAAAAATCTTTTTTTTAAAAAAAAAAAAAGAAATTATTATTTCCTTTTAATAAATAATAATTTAATTTATTATTATAATAATTTATAATATAATAACATTAATATCATCAACGTTTCCAACAACTAAATAATATAATAATGGAACAACCTTCAGTCACCTCATCCGCCACTCGATCAGTTGACTATTTAGGTCAATCTCATCAATGGTCTGACACTGATGTTCTTTATTCTTACAAAGAAATTAGTAGTCAACTTAATGCTTGTGCTCGTAAATGTCGTGATGAAAAAGAAAAAGAACGTGAACAACGGGAAAAATTATTATCATCATCTTCATCACCACGAACTAAAAATTCCTACATGAGACATAAAAGATCCACAACAATATCATTACCAATTATTCATACTAATGATGATAATAACAAGGCTAATGATGATAATATTATTAAAAATATCACAGGAAATATCAGCAAACAATTACAACGACGAAAAGAATTATCAGCATTAAAAGCCGACGAGAAACGTTTAGTTCGAATGAAAAATGCTTTATGGAGACGTATGGGTCCTACTCTTGGTGTAGTTGCTAAAGGAAATAAGCTAGTGTCTCCAAGAACCTTGAAATGGTAAGTTGTTCTAATCAGGTTATTAGAAGATAGCTTAGTTTATAGATCCCTTTTTTTTTCCATCATCCCTTTAATTAAAAATTTTTTGTGAAAAAAAAAAAATTTATCAATCTTTGTTTACAGTTACACAATATTAAATTTTTTTTAAAGTAAATGGAATTAGATTTTAAGTCATAGCATAATATATATATATATTTTAATTTTAATTTTAATTTTTTTTAATTAATTAATTAATTAAAGTGTGTGTGTACGCGTGTAACCAAACTTTAATTTTCTTGGGGCTTAAAGTTTTATATTTTTTTGGGGGGCGAAGAGATAGTTAGTTAGTGGAGAAAGTTATTATTACCAAATTTGACACATATTTTACCTCCTTTCCTCCCTCAAACACAATTAATTATTCGCTCATTTTAAAAAACATCATTTTTATTAATGCAAAAACAAAAAATTGACATTTTGTTGATCGTTTCACAACAAATAATTTTGTAATGAATGAATGGTGATGAATGAACGGAATACGAAAAAAAAAAGACACAATAACAACAATAAATAGCATTGACACATTTATGACGACTTAAAATAGTATATCCGAATTAATTTAGATTTTGATCAGACAATTTGACAATTTGGGCGGGAACTCCCACTTTTTTATTCTGGGCGGGTCATTCACTCCAATGGATTTAATGCACACAACATACAACACCAATTAAATCACTTTTATTGTTACACACGCGCATATACCAAAATAGAATAATTAGAATTAGAAATAATTAGTCACTATTCCCCGCCCCTTTCCTTTTTTTATACTATTATTATTTACTTTTTTGTCAAACAAACAGTCCCACCCTTTATTTCCATTTTTAAATTTCTTGTTTCCATTTTTCCTATTTTTAAAACCATTAGACCATTCCATTACCCTCTCTCGCTTTTTACATATATTAATACATACATATATATATATATATATACATATATGGCATAATTAAAACATTCATTCATTTAATTAACTATATTCATTTATCATTTATTTTTATTTTTTTTTACAATTTTAGGCAAAAGGAGTGTGATATACTTTGGTTATTTGGTCCGCTTTATCAACCTGATAGCGATCCATTCATGGATGACGATGACGACGAAACATTGGTTGGTAGTCCACCAGCTACTTGTTGTCCACCTACTCCAACTTATGATGGCTTCACAAAATCCATCAACATTAAATCATCATCATCATCATCATCCAATAGTGCCTCTTCTAGTGGTAGCAGTAGCCTTTCTTCATCTCCACCTTCATCTGCCTTTGCATCCCCTCCTTTATCACCAACTACCACCAACATCAATTCCATTCCTAATTCACCAACTGCTTACTTGAAACCAGTTCTTAAAAAACCAGTTGAACGCGATCCATTAAAAGATCTGATCTCTTATGCTTGTGAATTAATGTTGCTCAATAACAAAAATGATAAGACTGCTATTGATAATAAATTTTACGAAAAGATTTTCAACAATCGTAATTATGGCCATGGCAGTAAAGCTTATTATTATAATAATGGTAATGATAAATTGTCATCACCACCCGAGTATTATCATCAGGAGGAACAACAAAAACCAAAAAAGAAAAAATCTATTAGATTTAGTCGTAATTTGGAACAAGTTCACTACACTCCTACTCATTATTCTATCAGACCACCTCCTGCAAGACGTCGGATGAGCAACCCTTTCTTCATGAAAATGGAAGAAGAATTATACAACAACAACAACAACAACAACAATAATTCTTCTAATCATAGTAATCAAACTGCCGCTATTAATATTGTCAACAACAACAACAACAATGATAATAGCAAAGTTAACGATAATGGCAACGATTATCATCAAATATTCGCTCGGGCTAAAGAACAAGTTAAATCAACTGGTAAACTTCAATTATTTGGTGAAGATGGTTCTTTGTTAGTTGATGATGATGATGAATTCATCATGCCAGTCTTATCTTCTTCTCCTACTGCAGCCACCAAAAATCAACCAAAACCAGTAGCAACAGCTCAACAAAAAAAATCAGTTTCCACCAACTCTAGTAAAAGTCGTAACAATAAAAATGCTACGGTGCAACAAATTAATAATAGAAAACTCAATAAACATCATCGTGGTGTAACAACAAACCACGTGGTGGAACATTCTGAAACACTAGATGATTCAGGAGTTGTGAAACGATGTGTTGATGTTGCGTCCAATGTAAAAGATGTGGTCAGTTGGTGCGGTTCCATGTTATGGAACAGTACCGTTTTTTAATTTTTAATTATTTATTTTTAATAAATTTATTTTATATTTTATTTTTTTATTTATTTTACTATTATTTATTATATTTTTTCCACAATGGGAAAAATAGAAATAAATAAATAGTAAAACAAATAATTAAATTAAAATTAAAATTAAATTAAAAATAAATAAATAAATAATAATTAATTAAATAAAATAATACGCACAACACCACACATATCAACACCATCGTCACCCCCACCATAATAATCGTAATAATATCTATCAACACTAATTTGTCATCAATAAAAAAAACCAAAAATAACTCCACATCATACATACATACGTACATACAACTCATACATTACATACACAAATATAATTATAGTAACTATAATTAATTATATTTGACCAATCTTGGTAAACAAAAAAACTTCTCCAACTCCTATATAATTCCTACCTTTTTTCCTTCCTTTGACTTAACAAAAAAAAACAAAAAAATTTTTTTGAACATTTTATTTTTTATTATATTTTTTATTTTTTATATATAATATATATTTATATATATATTATTTATTATAATGAAATTTATTCAAATAATGGACAATTGTCAAGTTATTATTAGGGATTCCAGGATGTTAATTAATTTTCACTTTGGTTAAATTTAAAAAAAAATTTTTATATTTTTTTTTTAATTTTACAACCTTCTTCCCACACATCATCTCACAAAACTACTACACTACTAAATATATAAACAAAAAGTATGAAGTAGTAGCACGTCACTACATTAGTGCCAATGATAATTAATGACTTTGAGAAAAAGTTTTTTTTTAGAAAGAAAGAACTAAATTTCTCTCAACAACATAACGAATTATAACGTCACGACCTTTCACTTCCAAGTCTTTTCACTTTGTGTTTGTTTTTTCATTGAAAGTTTATTACCAACAACAACAGCAACAACAACAACAACAACAACAACAACAACTACAACAATTTTCTCGAGTTATACCCTATAAATTATATAAAAACTAGCTAAAAATTTATTCGGTTTGTAATAACAACGGTCAATATATTCGATAATGAAAAATTATCTCGAAGATAATATAACAAAACATCATATCATTTTAATGAATATCCATTATATCATACATTATATATAATTTATGATATACATTAAAAAAAAAAACTCCTTTATATCATGTTATATATAATATATGATATATCACTTCAAAACCATATTCCTCAATCACCACGCCATAAATATATCACTCCACACCATAACACCATCAATATATGCAATAACAACAACAACCACTTCACACCTCTCTCGCTTCACCAATATATAAAAAGTTAAAAGCGTTAGTGAAAAATAATTTTAAAAAAGTTTCACACGCGCATTCACGCACACACAGTACATGACAGTTTAAATTTTTTAACCAATTTGTTTACACATCAAACAAGTGGAAAGCGACACTCCAAGACGAATTAGAGATTATTGAAGCTGGTCACTGTCAAGGAGGCGATTCCTAAGGAGCAATCGACCGCAGGTCACTGCCAAAGAGTCCAAGCCTAAGTACTACTGGAAAATTGCGTTCTCTATTAATTATATATATAATATAATACTATACACTACAAAAAAAAATATAAAAAAATATGACCTCTAAAAAAATAGTATAGTGAACAAATCTTTACACGATCAAGAATAATACGAAAACCATATATATTATAATTAATTAATTTTCTGGTTTTATGATGAAGCGACAAAGCTCGGTACACGGTGCAACTGTATTCTCTGACGAAGTATCGCTTCGGCACACGGAGCTAGGTTTCTTTTTCATTTTGCAGCATGGCGCCTTTCCATTTTTTTCCTGTGCAGCCATTTTGTTTTTGGATTTAACCCGTTTTTGTATTGTTTGTGGGTGGGTGGTGATATTACCTTTTTAAAAAAATCAAAACAAAATCACACTTAATGTTTGTGCAACTTTCTTGGATTATTTCAACTTTCAACTTTTCTCTTTTTGGAGTGAACGATGCAAGTGTACAAGATTTTATTGACAACATTGAATCAGTCAAACATTAAGATATAACATACATTTTTTTTAAAAAAAAAAATTCGATTTTTTGTGTATGCGAAAAAAAATATCAATCAACCACACTACCACCACAACTTTCAAATTTTTTTCATATTACGTATTTTTATTAATTTTTTTTTACAATTTCGAAATTTTTTGTTTGTGTTTGTGATTTCCTCAAATTTTTTTTTTTATATTCGTTTAACTTCGAAATTTTTTGTTTGTGTTTGTGATTTCTTTTTTTAAGTTCTACTAGTTCGCCATTTTGCCATTTGCCAATGCCAAATTTTTTTATGCTTTTTTTTTCTTTTTTCTTTCGATATTTCACGATTTTTTTTAAACTGTTCACGAAAACATATTCAGATTTTGCCACTTTTTTTGTTTGTCACGATTTTTTTTAATATTCAGATTTTGCCACTAAAAAATATAGTTTGCCATTTTTTTTTATTTTTTTTTATATTTCGTTTGCCAATTGCCGCCACTTTTTTTTGATTTGCCAAATTTATTTCTATTTTTTTTTTTATCTTTTTATTTTTTATTATATTTTATTTTTATTATATCTTATTTTATATTTTATTTTTTATATTTTATTTTTTTATATATTATTTTATATATATATATTATCTTTTCGATTTTGATTTTGCCAATCAATAAAGTTTGAAAATTCAGATTTTTGCCAGAGAAATTAAAAGTATTTTTTCAAGTGAAAATTGTGTTTGTTTTTGTTTAAACATTAATTAATAATAATTAAATATAATATAATGACCTTTATTTTTTAATCTTACCTACTTTTGAGTTCATAGAGTTTTATTCTTTATTGAACCGGATATTATTAATTAATTATCACATAAGTTGTCGTTTAATGTATGATGGGATGATAGAAAGAAAAAAATTTACGTTAATGTAACGAAGCTCGTGCATTTTTTTTTTTTTCTATAAACACTTTTTTGCTTCATCTACTAAATCAATATATGTAATGTAATGTGTATGTATGTGTGTACAAAAAGGATAAGTAAATAACCAATCATCAATTCCCAACAACAACCAAGCCATTTACAGCAATAAAATAAAAAAAAAGCAATACTAGAAATCCGGAAATCGTGAATTAAAAATAAAATTATTATAACTGTATTAGTATGCAAATTGGGATTTACATGAAACGAAAAAATTTATTCGTGGATAATCTTTATTTGTGTACTATTTATTACTATGTTTTTTAAAAAAGAACAATACGATTTTCAATTCCTATTATTGTTTGAATTTAATTAATTTAATTAATTAATTAAAATTTTTTTAATTTAAAGCTACACCATTAATTGATTGGACTAAATGATTTGGATTTTGAATTGGGATTGGATCGAAAATTTTTTAGACTTATGCTAAGAGTTCTTTGATTACAAAATATTATGAAATGTGATAAATTATGAATAACAAATAACAAGTTCTTACAATAATATTCTAAATATGATTAATTCATTAAAAAAAAAAATCTTTTGAATCCCAATTTTAGTTTCTAACATTCACCATTCTCTCTTTTATCAAAGGTGATCACTTAAAAAAATTTTTTAATAATTCCCAAATTTATATACAATAGATTCTTAAAAAATGATTTACTTACTACGCGTAAGAATAAAAAAAAATTTTACATGTGACATTATCCATTTAATATTATTAATATTAATATTAAACGCGTAAAATACTTTTATTCGTTATGAACAAAAAGTTTTTTTTTATTAGATATTAAAGAAAAATAAACTAAAATAAAATAAATGTTACAAGTCATTATTGATATATTAATTAATATACACAAGAAATTTTTAAATTTTAAATTTTAAAATTCCATAGTTGTATAATTTATCTTAATATCTTAACATCATCTTAATATATTAAAAATAATAGTAATATAATAGTACAACTTATTTATTTCTATTTTGCAAAATATTAAAAAAAAATTGTTATTATTTCAATTAAAAAAACTCCATATATAATAGTATTAGTAATAATGGTGATGGTGGTGATGGTGATGGTGATGGTGATGGTAATAAAAAAGTAAAAAAAAAAAAAACAAAGTAAAAAAGCAATAAAAAAAATTTCAACTTGTATAAAAAAAATGGTTTATTGTAATTGATTTGTTAACTCCTTTTTCTCTCCTCTCTTCACCTCTCTTCACCTTTCACCTCTTTTCTTTACAACTTTTATTTTTTGTTGTTAATTTCTACAGAATAAGTAAAATAAAATTTATGTAACTTTCGCCATTTCTTTCTTTTTCTTATTGCTATTATTGCGTGATGGTGTGATTGTTCTTCCTCCTGTGTTCACATTACCATAAGCATATTTTTTTTTCTCTGCTGGTTTCAAAATCTATAAAAAACAAAAACAGTAACGTTATTATTTATTATAACTCTTAATTTTCATTATTATATAAAATCAATAAATGTATACCTGAAATGAACACATAAGAGTCTCGTCCACACTCATCATTGCACCTGCGTTATCAAACTCGCCACAATAATTAGGCGCAGAAAATAGTGTAACAAGTTGTCTTTTGGCAAAAAATTCATATCCATCTTCTACCACTTGATGTGCTCTACATATCAAATCCATGTCATGTTTTTGTAAAAATCTACCAACTACATCCTGTCCAAATGTAAATGATACTCCTCTGTCATTTTCGCTCCATCCGGTGGTATCTTTTTCCGGATCTGACCATAATAAATCGCACAGTAAACCTAAAAAAAAAAAGGAATAGAATTAAACGTATTATTATTCAACAGTAACAACAAAAATTCAAATAATCAAGATTATTTATTTAATATACCTGTATCTGGTACGTCTGTAGGTCGCATAACTCTACGAATTTGTTCCATGTTTTGAAGATCGGGAGATAAACCACCGTGCATAGTAAATATCTTTTCATCAATTATTGCAGCAATTGGTAAACAATTAAAACAATCTGTGAATGTTTTCCACAATTTAATATTATATCTTCTTTTACATTCATCATAAAATCCATAAATACGATTAATGCTTGCACATTCGTGATTCCCACGTAGAATAAAAAAGTTTTCTGGATATTTTATTTTATATGCCAATAAGAGACAAATCGTTTCTAATGATTGTTTTCCTCTGTCAACATAATCTCCGAGAAATAGATAATTTGCTTCGGGTGGAAATCCCCCATATTCAAATAACCTTAACAAATCATAATATTGTCCGTGTATATCACCTATATAAAAAATATGATAATAATAAATATGAATAAAATAACTTTAATTATAATAATTGTATTAATGATAATATAGCGTACCACAAATCTTTATTGGTGCTTCGAGTTCAAGAAGTATTGGTTGAGAAATAAAAATTTCTCTTGCTTTTGTACACAAATATTTAATTTCAAACTCTGCTAATTGTACTTGTTTACCAGGCCGACAACCTCTTACTATTAAAAATAAAAATACAAAGTTTTACAAATTTAATTAATCTCATCATACAATTTACACACACACACATATAAATATTTGTTGATACTAAAAAAGTTACCATCAAGTAGCCTATCAATAACCGAGTTAATGTCTATCTCAGGAGACTCATTCATAATTTATTATTATCATATATAAAAGTTATATATATAAACAATTTTGTTAATGTTGATGTTGATGATGTTGATGATGTTGATGACGAAATATACGTTTCCGATTCTGATAACAAGTTTTGTAATAAAGATCAGATTTGTGAAAAAAAAGAAAAGTTAGCAAAGAAATACGAGGGAATGATTGTTTTTAATAATAATAATGATGATAATGATTGTCATAATGATTGCTTTGGATATATGTTTTGGAATGTGTAATTTGTAGCTGAAAATAAAATTTTTAAACAATCAAAGTACAACAAAAGAAGTTGTTAAATGTAGGAATTATTGAGGCAGTAAGGAGGTTATCATCATCATTAATAATATTGTATATATTATGTTTTGTTGTAAAATGTATATATATACACACTTTTGTTATTGTAAATTAATATATATAATTTTTTTCAATTTTACACTCATTTCGTTTCTTTTTGTTTTTTTTTATAATAAAAAATAATAATATACATACAAATAATTGTAGTCAATAATAAATAAATCGATTATAGAATTAGATTTTGTTTTAGGCAGTCTATAGATGTTTTTTGTTTAATAGAAGTAGTTTATTAAATAGTAGCAAGTTGGCATAAATATATTTATTATATTTATTTATATATATTTAGTAATATTGTTTTATGATGAAAAAAGTGTGAGAGTTCAAAAAAAATTTGTATGAGATGATGATTTGACTGATAAGTGTATGTAAAATTGTAATGTTATAAATCATGTTTAGTGTAACAATATCGATTATTAATTTTTAAAGAATTTTATCTTGTATATAATAATATCAGATATGTCTTTGAATATTTTCTTCTAGCACTAATTACCCATGAATTATTATCTCACGTATTTAAATAATACAAAATTTTTTTTTTGAATGTATTCAGGGAATAATTATTTTAACAATTTTATTTGCTGTGCCTTGTTTGGTAAAAGACGCGTCATTATTTGATATGAATCTTTTGTTATTATCGTAATATATGATGTCAGGAACAACATCAATTGCAGAATCATTAAGATCATCTTCACCGGTCACACTTCATACCAATAATAAAGGGATCCATAATACTCCACTCGTTTATAAATAGTTTTAAGTAAGGCTTCAAGTATAGATTAATGTTAGTGTACAAATCACGTGATTTTCGCGTCTAAAAAACTGTCATCACGACAAAGACAAAACACAACTACTACAACGACAGCAACAACATAGTGTGTGGTTAATAATAATTATAACCATTACCACCGTTATCACAATTATCATAATCATCGTTATCATAATTATAAGGTGATGTTAATAGTGATGTTGAGATGATGATAATGATGATGAATCGATGACGATGATCGACATTGAATGGGGATGAAGAAGACGATGGGAATGAAGATGATTATGATAATGGTGATTATGGAGATCAATGTTATTTTTTTAACAAAGTAATAAATAAATATGTTGTGATTACTTTTTCCTGATTGTTATATATAATCGAGGTACTTGGTAAAACCCATCTTTTATACATGGATAAAAGTCATACATGCATTTAAAAATTAATTGCACAGGAACATATTTGATAATAATGATTAAAATATAAATTTATCGTGTTTATGGGTATTAAGTTGTTTGAAGAATTTCAAAAATTCTTTTTTGAAGTTCTCAATCATACCATTTAACTAATGGTATTATTAATATTAATTGAATTGTAACTGTAGTAAAACCTACATTATAAATAATATCAGATTTAGAAAATTTTCTTTTTTATTAACAAATACCTTTGCATAACATAAACCATTATTAATTGTATACTCTTTAGCTTCGTCATCATCCATGACTATTACTGTACTTGTAAAAAATGGCTCACCAATACCATAAATTAATAATATTGATTTAAAATATGTAAATGCTTTAAAATTATATTCTCATCATCAACAACTTCTAAATATGAATCCAATAGATTTCTCAATCCATCCAAATTAGTAAAATACCTTTGATTTTAACCAATTTGAATTCCAGAATTTAATTTTAAACAATCATTTGATTTTTTAATAGATGAAATCCAATATGATTTTTTTTCTTATCTATATAACATATTATTTAAATAGAACAATATTTCTTTGTCAAAATAAGACTGAATTAATATACCATATTTAACATTTGCTGAGAGGCATTCTTTTTTATTTGACATTCTATAAGACTCTTTACAAAAAATTTATGAAGTATTTCAAATGTATTAGTTCTGAAGCCATATATGGAGCCAAATAATCCTATGGAATCAATAATATGATATCTCCAAAAATGGAGTTTAGAAAGATTTAAGTTTGGTAACAATTCCCCAAAATTGACAATTTAAAAATTATTTACTATAAGATATAACATTTGTTATCATTTTAATTAATATATAAATTCTTTTGAAATTTATTGACAAAAAATATATAAATAATTACTCAAATTCTTTTAATGATGCTTTCACTTCTTTTGGTCATACACATCTTATTCCATATACAAAAAAGGTTACTTGAATCTTTGTAACTTATTTATGATATTCAATTATGATTCTTTATCAGATTATTCTGAATACAATATAAACCAGTATTCTGAAATTTTTTAAAAAAACAAATAATAATTAATTAAATGATAATAAAATTTTTATCTGCCTCTTCTTTGAATTACTATTTCATTAAATACACTATTTTAACTGGATAAAAAAACACCCTCATCATTCAAATAGACAACCACCCATCATGTTCTAGAAATTTAAATCAACAGTCAATTGAAAGGTTTGATTAGTTTACAAGTTAATTTATAATACATTGCATCTTACTTCACCTACCATTTTGCCAAAGTTCACATATAATAACACAATTGTTGAATCAATAATAGATTATTTAATAATATGTATGTTGTCAATATACTTACTCTAATATACAATTTGAATAGTTCTGGACGCATTTAACATATAATGACTTTTGAAATAAATATCTTAATATCAGCTAGAATTTCGATTCTTTCAAGTCAAAATTTTTTTCATCTAGTCTTCTAGTTCCTATTCACATGTTTTTTTGCTTCCAGTTGTAAGAAAACCTTGAGTGCCAACGAAAGCAATACTTTTAACCTATCGTAGAATAATCAAAATTTAAGCTCGCTTCTTATTTTAATAGTCGTTTGAAAGTTCTGGAATAGCTTTATATTTTTTGTTTTTGTTTAATATAGAGAAGTTGTTTGTGAACATGCCGAAATTTTTTTAAGATTGATAAATTTTAGTGTTACACATTATTATGAATGACACTTGATATGCAATGTCGTTGACTACTAATAGAAGAAGGTTGGTTAGACATGTTAGCGTTTGGGAGCGTATTATATATTATCCAATCAACTTTATGATACATTTTCAAGAAGACTTGGCTATAAGAGATTGGGATAAAATACAGCATGTTCTTGCGTAAATACATATATTATATATATATATTTTCTTTATTTTTTCCATATCATTATAAAAATATTAACAAATACGTTAATATCAGTTTGTTAATAGGAATTATATTAAATGTAATTACAATATATTTAAGATTAGAATATATCTTGGATGAAAAAGATTATGTTTACATAATTTTTGGATCTAAAATATTTTCACAAATTCAAGTAAGTTTAATAAATATAGCATTTTTTTATAATTGCAATACACTTATGCATTTATTATATAATGTAGATATCATTTATTGAATGGGCATTGTTATTTATTAGTATAATCAATTCAATATATATTCCTACAAAAACTAAAAAGTATCAACTATTTGATCATGATTTAAATGTAAGTAGAATTATATTCTAAATTTTTTTTGTATAAAATAATCAACCAATTTATTTATTTTAAAAAAAGTCACAACCTCAAAGTATGAATGTAGTTATTGAAGAGTTGAATTTAGAACAACCAGAATGGTCAACTAAATTTCCTGGAAGCATTTTGTTAGTATTAATCAATAGCAGTAATATTAATGATATTAATAACAAACATTAATATAATGAATTATATAATATATATGTAATTTATTTATGTATAGTTATCCATTATATCAACAGATTTTTAAGAGTAAAGTTGAAGCAGATAATACTGAATTTGTTTGGGTATTAAGACAATGGGATCCACCAATTTTCTCTTTAGATTTATTCTGGTAAATTTTTATTCATTGATTTATAATATTCTCTCATTTAAATGCATTGTATTATTATGATTTATCAATCTATACTTCTTGAAATTCTAGTTATTTTTCTCCGCCTCAAGTCATCTGTTTACAAATGTGTGATAAAGATAATTGGGGATACCTTATTCCAACAGCTTTATTTATCATAACTCAGGTTATTTTAATCAATAATTTTGTTAATCATTTTAATTAATATTATTAATATATTATTTCTTATCACAACAGTTAACAATCTTAAGAGGAGTATTCTTCTCATATGTCGAAGACAATTTATTGTTGTATGGCGAAATGCTTAAAGAATACAATAATAAAGTTGTTTATCAAAAATTATTCAAAGTTCAATATGAATTTGGTACACAAACAGATGATGATGATGATGATGATGGCAAAAGTGATGATATAAAAAAGAACATAAAAGGCAAAAGTATAGGCATAGTGAGAGGGAAAGGGAAAAGGTAATAATTTGTTGGTATAAGTGAGAAAATTTATTATTGTTGTTGTTAGTATCATTCCAGCATTTATCTCTAATTCACTCACATTCTTAGATAGGCATAATAAAATTAATAACAATTAAAAACTTTATCATTATTGTTATTTTATTATTATTATTATTATTATTATTATTAATTCTATTATTTAAACTTGAAGCAAAAAAAATCTTTTTTCGTATATGCAAAAATATACATATATAATTCTAATATATATATATATATATTTTTATAAATTATTAAAATAATAATAATAATAATATAAAAAAAACCAAAAAATCATTTATAAAAATAATTTTTCTTATGAATATGAAACTTTTGCTTTTGCCCTAAATTTCCATTTTTTTGGAGCTTTAGGAGTACCATCATCATCATCTTCTTCTTCTTCTTGTTTCACTTCAACTTTTTTCTCTTTTTCTTGTTTATCTTTAATAATAAATTCATCAAGTGGGTCAATTATATTTGTAGAATTGCCATCTGGATCAGTTGGGTCACACTCCTCACATCTCCAAATATATCCGCTAAAAAAGAAATTGTTATTAATACATATATAAAATAAAACGTATACATACATTCATACAAACAACATATGTAATGTATGTTGTATATAAACTTACCCGATAGGCATCGTTTTTCTTGGCGGATTCATACAAGCTAGATGATACCATTTTGTACAGAAATTACACCTAATCATTCTATTAACTGTATCTCTACCTTTCTTTTCTAACATTAAATTGCTAGCTTTTGTATTTTTAACATATGAAGGTGGTTGATAATCATCCGGAGGTTCAATCCTATCACATTTGAAACATATAGGTTGAGGATATCTACTTGGTAGTTCTAAATTTATTGAATCATCATCATCGTCATCGTCGTCATCGTCATCGTCATCGTCATCATTTATTCTATCATTATGATTAAGATAATATTTAGAGCTATCTTTAATTAATGTTTTTGGCCTTTTGTTCTTATTAGAATTCCCATTTCTTGATCCTTCGCCCTTTTTACTGTATTGTTGTTGTGAAGAGTCAGAACTATTTCCATTTTTCTTTCTTTTTCTCATTAATGGTTTCTTTTGAGATCTTTTCCTAACATTCCTATTACTGTGATTACTACTACTACTAAAAATATTATTTTCTATAGTTCCACTAATTATACTACCATAAATAATCTTTGATCTATTCTTATTACCATTAATATTATCACTATGACTATTATAATATTCATCATCATCATTTCTAGCTTTTTTGTTACTATAATAATCATATGTATCTTTAAATATTTCAGAACTATTCTTTTTCTTGTTTTTACCATTCTTCCTATTGGATTTTTTCTTAGGTTCATCCTCATAATCCTCATCATAATCATAATCATAATCCTCGTCCTCTTCATCCTCTTCATCTTCTTCTTCACTATTATAATCTCTTCTTCTTAAATATGACGATGGTGATGATGCACTCATTCTTGAAGTTGTTGTTATTATTGTTGAATTATTATTTTCAGGTAAGTTGATTAAATCCGATATATTCTTTCTAGATGCAGGAAATGGTACCATGCCAGTATTATATGCCTTTTTCAATTGATTAGTTAGTTCGTCTATTATTTTTGATGTTGAATTTGTTGAGGAGGATAGTTGAGTTTTTATATTGGTGCTGTTATTATTATTATTATTATTATTATTATTATTATTATTATTATTATTATTATTATTACTGCTACTGCCACCAATGTTATTATTATCTTCACCAATAGAATCATTATCAACACCATTAATATAACTGTTATTTCTACTTTTTTTACTATTGGTATTATTCTCATCAATACCCATCATAGCGTCAATATCATTATTATTATCAAAATTAATGACATTGTCACAGTTATTATTATTATCATCATCATCGTTAATTAAAACATTAGTTATTGACATTACTCTTGATGGTGTATCAAATGCTTCGGATCCATTATTTGAAGATGTTGAAGTAGTTCTTGAAACCTTAAGATTTTTCTTGGGTGTTTTACTTTTGCTATTATTAGTTGCGGTTGTTGTAGTTTTTTTACCCTTTTTACCTTTTTGTTTACGTTCCTTTTGTCTTTGAACAAGAATTTTTTGAGCATTATCTAATCCTAATGTTTCAATTTCTTCAATATCTAACTTTTTAATATTAATTGTTTTTGCTTCTTCCACATTATTATTATTCCAATCTGATATTGAATTTGGCAATTTAGCCAATAATCGTTGAATCTCAATCATTGACTTTTCTATTAATCCATCTCTTATTTGTCTTTCTGCTTCTTTGTAAGTCGAGCATTCAGTATATTGTTTTATCTCAACATTATTATTAATGATATTGCTATCATCTGCATCTTTTTTAATCATCTTTTCAACAAAAGCTTTTACTCTAAATCTTAATCTGTTTAAATAATTTGCTAATTCGATTGTTTCTGATTTTACAGTCCTTTTTTTTTGTTCCAAGGATTCAATTTGCTCCTCCCCTCTACTTATCTTGTCCTTATCTCCTTTATACTCTGAATATAGCTGAGCAACGTTTTTTCTAAGTTTGACTATTTGTTTTTCTCGACGTTTCTGGTATTCAGAATAATTATCTTCAAAAATTTCCCTGAGTATTTTTCCTTGATCTATTAACTCACTTGTGAGTTTATTGTTTCTTTTTTGTAACTCTTCAGACCTAACATTGTCTAAAAATTTATCACGTTTTAAAATCCACCTTTCCCATTCATTTAAACGAACAGTACCAGCTTGTGAACAATGTTCTTTACAATACTGTTGTATTTACATATGATATAATTATTATTTAATGATATTAATCAATCAATCATACCTATAAAAAAATAAAGTTCCAAATTATAAATTAATTAATAAGCAACTTACAACAAAATAAGGATCTGACATTTCAGAATCATCCTCATATTCCAAAAGGTTATAAGATTGAGCACAAGTTACATGTATCCAATTTTTACAGCCGCCTGCATCACAATGAACAGTCGCACCTTGACTAGCAAGTTCTTTAGGACATATACAACAATCCTAAATAAATACAAATGATTAATAAAAACAATAACAATAATGTAAAAACTTATGATTTGATGATTATTATTATAACATGATGATAATAAGATTAATTTATTTACCTTTATCCAATTTGTCTTTTCAACACTAATGATAGAGCACTCATTTAATCCTTGAGTATTGGCTATCCACATTCCTGGCATCCATAAGGCACAGACTAAATGGACCCACGCATCTGTTTTGAAGCCTTCTTCTTCCTGCAATCTACGAAATGCTCCAGTTTTTTTTGGACATAAAATACATGACTATAAAATTTATAAAAAAAAATTATCAGTCAATAGATTCTTTATTATGATTATGATAACAATGGTTTGTTTATTTATTTAACATACCACCACTTCAGATGGTTTTGCAAGACATTTGTCACAGTACCAAGGATCTTCTGTAGCAGGTAATTTTGTTATTCCATAACATTCTAAAAAAATTTAATAGAAAAATTATATGAGAAAATTATGACGATGAAAATAAATACAAATACTAATTACCACCAATACACTAATAATAATAATAACAATAATAATACAGATATTAATAATACCTTGATGACAAACAACCTCACATTCCTGGCCATCACAATACACTAACATATTTTCTTCGGCAGTTGCGCCTTCAAGACACACACAACATATTCCAGGATCTTCAAATTTCTATAACATTCAAAGCAAAAATATTTAAAATATATATGTACGTCTGCCTATGTATGTAAATAAGAGAGGTAAGAGATGTACATACCCATTTTTCTAAAAAGGCTTTTACAGGATCTTTTTCATCATCGCTTTGATCTTCCTTTTGTTTTCCTTTTGATTCTCTTGGTCTAGATCGCCCATTGCTTACTTCAACAACTTCTTCAGATTTCTGGTCTTGTTTATCGTCACTGACAACAGTATTGTCTGTTTCACTTTTGTTATCAATTGTTATGATTGGTTCTATTGGCTCTTCGATATTATTATTATGATTATTATTATCGTTATTACCATTGGTTAAATTGGTTAAATTGTTTTCGACAATTAGTTCAATTAGTTCCATGTTGTTAACATCAATATATTTTTTCCAAAATTATGTATTCACCCTCCAATAAAAATTTTATTTTTTTTGGAATATGCTGCGGATTTAGTTGATACCATGGCGCAGAGTTTGTGAAACGATTGAATAAAATTTGTTTTTTTGCTCTTTCATTAGATAAAAAGTTTCAACAAAGATTAGTATTACATTACTAAATAAAAAATGGCAGAATTGCAAAAATATGTTGATGGTAAGAGATATATATCATACACACTTGAAAAATACTTTAGTTAATTTTAATAATTATCTAATAATTAATTCAAATTCTTTTCATTTTTATAAGCAACAGTTGAAGTCGTTACATCTGATGGAAGAGTTATAGTGGTAGTTTGTTTGTTTATTTATTATTATTATCATCATCATTTGTATGTATTCTTTGAATTTTCTATAATTTAATCTATTTTTATTATAAAAAAGGGAACACTAAAAGGATTTGATCAAGTGATAAATTTGATTTTGGCAAGTTGTCATGAAAGAATCTTTTCAGAAACAGAAGGAGTAGAAAGAGTATCCCTTGGATTATATATAATACGAGGTGATAACATGTGAGTATCTTTTACTTTTTCATAAATTCCTAGGAATAAATATTACAAATATTTAATTGTTTAATTGTTTAATTAGATGTTTAATTGGTGAAATTGATCAAGAAAGAGATGCATCCATAAATTTGTCTGAAATAAAAGCTGCACCAATAAATGATATCTCTAAACGTTAACATATATATTTACAAATTAATATTTTCTTCTCAGAAATTAACTGGTTAATTTAACTGATCAAATTGTTTAATAGTCACATGACATCAATGAGGTAATGAATCAAATAAAAATACAGATTTATATATATATATTTTTATATCATGAACAAAGTTTCTAGAATTCCAAACAGCCTGGGCCAACTTGCAGATTGACTTTTAACAATTATCATTCAATTGGGCTGTTGTTATCCCTTAAATATATATAGATTTTTTATGAAAAAACACATTGTGTCACATTCAAACTGATGTTTAATGCCCAAGTTCAAAACACATTTTCCAAGTTAATTTGATCCATAGAACAACTCTGCTTTGTTTGTTTACTTGTTGGTTTTTGTTTTTAAAGAAGTTAAAAAAACATATAAAAACATGTAAAAACAACAAAATCACATTGTATCCAATCTGCATCTATTATTTGTGCTTAAAACACATGTACACAGATTAATTTTGACACATAAAACAACTTTTATTTAGTATGTATATGTGTTATGCTTACTTGATAGATTTTTTTACATTCAAGGCTGATGTTTATCATTTTATCAATAATGAATGTTCTTTATTAATATATGTATGTACCTGTTGATCAGGTCAGCTCAACAATCAAAAAACTCAGGTCAGATCATTGTACTGGCTGTTCAGAGCTCTAATAAATTTTACTTATTTAAATAATTAATTCGTGATCCATCATCAGTGAATGAAAGGATCTACATACGGCTAAAAGACCCCTATTGTTGTGCCACATGCTCAAATTTCTGAAATTGCGATTTCATGATTCATTCAAAAATGCAATAAAGATTTTTCAGAAAGGGACTTCACGTGATTTTTTACTGCCAAATTTAGATATGATGGTCGAGTATTAGTCTAAATTTAGTAAGGATGGTCGAATAATTAAAAAAATTGAATAGAGCAAGTAAAAAAAAATTACATTTATTTTTTTAAGAAAATTTAAGCTTCTACTCAACTATCTAAATTTGAATGTGGAAAATTTACATTAGGATTTAAAAAGAAGGACTATTCAGTTTATTAAAAGAGGGATGGTTTAATATTAGTCCAGAAAGAATTGATAGGTTAATAAATAGTATGCCACAAAGGGTGAATAAAATAAAAGAAACCTGTCAAGATATTGATTTTTTTTTTAATAAAATACAATCAACTTAAAATAACTTCATATATTTTTTGGTGTCTATATTCAGGGCAGTTTGAGTTGAATTTTTTGTAAAATTTTCCATATTTTTATTTTTTTTTCTCAAATTTTAGAAGCAACTAGATTTAAACATGAAATGCATTTTTTACTTGTACTACAAAGGTTATTAGAACTTGCTATTGTGGTCAGTTTTCAAGGTAAAGATTTTTTATATTTTTAAGGTTTGTAACAAGTTATTATTTATATGTGGCAAAACTTCAGTACATTATCCCATTTGATATGAAGATTAATTTTACTTAATAAGCAAATTTCTTGGATAATAAAATTATTATGTTTTTTCATGTTGCTTTAATTATTTACAATGATCAGCAAGTGTCATTATGACCAGGAAGTGTAATCTTAAATGGTTAGATAACTTAATAGTTATAAATGACAAGTGCATACTGAATTAGAATTAAACTCTTAGTACAGTGCACAGTTTATATACAGGGTTGGGAGTTGTGTACACATGCACATATTGTAAACGTACGTACGTATGAGCTTAAAATTTTTTTAGAACATTGTATGAACATATTATGTGATTTATGATAATTTTTATTATTATTGGTTGATCAAATGTAATATATGGGACATGCTGCAACAAAACCAGACAAAGTGAACATTGGTATTACCAAGAATTTCAGGGATCAAAATTTAGTCATAATGTGATTATATAATTAACAGTTTTATAATTAAGTGATATATAGAACTATCCC
>CAJVPN010000148.1:0-41456 GCA_910592215.1 Entrophospora candida
CAACTCAATTTCAATGCAATTGCAACCTGTTTTATAAAACAAAACATTTGCCGTACGACACAATTTTTGCTAAATATTAATATGGTGAAAACGTTGATCGCTCCAAAAACCGAAAAGACCAGGCGCGGCTAGACGCAAAAGGAGACAATCAGCGAGAAAACTGCACGGAAGTCGCACGACTTGCGATTTTTGGAAGGAGATCGTGACGGCAAATGTTAAATCTTTTTTTTGTGTTAAATAAAAAAATCTATTTTACTGTTTTTAGAAATAAACAATAATTCTATCTAAATTTATTTTGTTTTATCTGTTATAGTATGATCAAATAAATTTTGGATTTCCCAATTAGACATTTTAAAAAAATATAAGATCACCAATAATTCAATTAAAACTATTTATTAGATTGGGTGGTGGTTGCTACACAGTGATGAAGGGTATCAAGCAAGAATGTAAGACATTCGATTATAAAATTTTTTTACTATGTAAAAATAAATGGATCACGGCATAAGATCATCATAAATAACGATATTCTTATTTTTTTCCTTTTTAAAATATATATATACCATAATCACTCTTTAATTCTATCCAATTAAATTCCATTAAAAATTCGAATATACTTGTAAAACTAAAGATAATATACACATATATAAGAAAGGTTTGTAGTTTTTTATGCAAACAATTTCTTATTTGTATTTCTTTGGTCAAGGTTGACAAGTTTTTTCATAACGAACTGAACACAGACCTTCCATCCAAACTTAACGTTAAAAAAAAAAATTATTATTGCATTTTTGAGCATAACTCAAATTTAAAAAATCCCATAAAAAAAAATTAGAGACAAATTTTTTTTTTACATGAATTATTAATTCCCTTTTTAAAGTTGAATTGAATGGTGGCGGTTTTTAAAATCCAACATAATATTCCAAATTTTTTAACTTTTGAGTATAGATGATCCACACTGTACTGTATTAAATTTGTTTTTAATAGATACATTACATTTGATGGCGATAAAATACTTTCAACACTAAATCAAGTATTACCAAAAAAATTAGTCAATAATACTTCCTTGTAAGTTTTCTACTATTAATGTCAATTCTTTTGATCATTTTACAAAGAATTGAAGAGGACCTAAACCTTTTACAATAAAGTTCAATGATTGTCAGAAATTAATAGATTTAGGCTTTTTTAAAACTATTTTTATATTTATTATTTTTATTTATATCACGGGAAGTCAACAAATAAATCGAAAATGATTTACGAAAGTTGCAAATAAAATCGGAAAAGCTGGTCAAGTATTCAAACCAGTCCAGTTTCATCTTTTTATTCAATCATCAATAAAATAATTGACTCACAGAAAATATCTCAAACGACGGAGAAATAAATCTTCTAAAATGTAACGGACCTTTAATTCTTAGATTTAATTTAAACTAAGGAATTTAAATGATTGGATCGCTTTAGTAAATAATTTTACACAGAAGGTTCGAGTAATACATTTAATTAGAATAAATTAGGATTTCAAAAAAATCGGAGAACTAGATGATAGGACCTTTAACATGTATAAATAACGTTGTAATTTTCTTCACTTCATCATGTACCATCATCTATATCATCATAATAAATAACACTGTCCTTAACCTTGACCATGTCTTTAGCCTTATCCTTGTCCTTGTCCTTGTTGTCTTCGAATATTATATTTTCGTAATGATAATAAATCTATCTCTAACAATGAATTCCGTGCTTAACCATATTCTCTCATTTTATATTCGACACTATATTATTATTATTTTACTATCTTACATTTGATAAGTATGGTTGTATATATTTCTTTTAATTTTATTTTTTTTAGTTTTATTTAGCTTAGACCAACGCCTAAGAGGAGCAACCCCTGGCTAGATGCGATCAGTCCAGACATTGAGCTAAAATACAACAAACAAAGCCCAACTCGATCGCGGCTAAGTAATAAGAAAGCCTAAAGAACCAAGACGGATATTTAGGAAAGTAAATATATTGGGAACGTTCCGGCTCAGGCAGATAACAAAGAACTGCTGAGAAAACATTACCGGACGGGGAAGTAAAATCGCTCCCACACAGTTTAATAGACCAAACGCTATTAAAATCATACACATCAGAGAAGCAATAGCAATTGAGAGTAAAACTACCAAGAAGCACTCGGTCACAGCTGTATAAATCAAACATTAATATAAATCAAGTATTGAGGTTTACAAATACCAAGAAGCATTCATCACATTTTAAAATAATTCGATCTCACAGTATTAATTGGTTGGGAAAATAATAAATCATTTTATTGTGTAACAAATAAAAAATTAAATTTTTTTCTTACAATGGCTTTGCCACTTGAGCTTTTAACTGAAGTATTTAGATACAATGATGATGATTACAAAACATTATATTCTTGTGTTCTTGTCAATAAACAGTGGCACAATATTAATATTCCAATTTTATGGAGGGTTCCATTTTATTCTAAAAACAGCACCAAAATAATAATTAATTGTTTATTAGAAGAGGATAAGGATTTCTTAATAAGAAATAATATTGAATTGACTTTTAAGTTATTGGATAAATCACCATTATATAATTATGCTAGATTTTGTACTAGATTTAGTTTCTGTTATAATAGCTTTCAATTGGTGGCAAGGACTCCCAAATTATATATTAATATTTTACAAAATAGATTAGTGTTAGTAAATTTTATTTTAAATCATTCAGCAGTTATTAAAGAGATTAATACTTTCAATATAGCTCCTTGTCTAGTAAACAATTATCATAGATTTGATAATAATTTTCAGGATCTTAATAAATTAGTTTGTCATAATAATGTTAATAATGAATTTATTGATAAATTAGCAAATATTTGCAAATGTATCCAATAATTAGGAATATATGGTACATTCAACAATAAACTTGAAGATAGTCTGACTCAACTAATCAAAGCACAGAATCAAATAAAACAATTAACCATTCATTTATACTTATATCAACCTTTATCAGATAATTTCAAAAAAGCAATTCTTGCACATTCACAATCAATAATTTATTATTCAAGTAATGGATTAAGTAATATGGATCATATATTATTAACAGCATTTAACAATTTGAAGACTTTTACATTAATATTTGATGACAGAATAGAATGGTTGAAAAATATTTCACTACCAAATATTGAATCCATAGACATAAGTATTTATGTAGAATTATCTCTATCAGACTTGTCTGATTTTATTAACATCAATGGAAAAACTCTTAAATACCTATATATTGATGGTGATCCCATTGATATTGAATTTTTGGGAAAGCTATTTCAATCAATTGCACAATGGTGTAAAAATCTAGTAGACTTATCAATATTATATAATGATGAAGTAAGCCAGGAGTTAGCAGAAGTAATCAATAATTGTATTAAATTAAAAAGCATTGAATTTGTTTTTTTGGATACATTTGATAGTGATAAAATACTTTCTGCACTAAATCAAGCATTAACAACAAAATTAAAGTCAATAATATTTCCTTGTAAGTTTTCTACTATTAATGTCAATTCTTTTGATAATTTTACAAAAAATTGGAGAGGACCTAAACCTTTTACAATAAAATTTAATGATTGTCAGAAATTAATGGATTGATCAAGATTTGGGATTTTTAAACTAAATTATATAAATGGTTATTATTTTTATTTGATTTTAATATTAATTGTTGGGAAAATAATAAATCATTTTATTGTGTAACAAATAAAAAATTAAAATTTTTTCTTACAATGACTTTTCCACTTGAGCTTTTAACTGAAGTATTTAGATACAATGATGATGATTACAAAACATTATATTCTTGTGTTCTTGTCAATAAACAGTGGCACAATATTAATATTCCAATTTTATGGAGGGTTCCATTTTATTCTAAAAACAGCACCAAAATAATAATTAATTGTTTATTAGAAGAGGATAAGGATTTCTTAATAAGAAATAATATTGAATTGACTTTTAAGTTATTGGATAAATCACCATTATATAATTATGCTAGATTTTGTACTAGATTTAGTTTCTGTTATAATAGCTTTCAATTGGTGGCAAGGACTCCCAAATTATATATTAATATTTTACAAAATAGATTAGTGTTAGTAAATTTTATTTTAAATCATTCAGCAGTTATTAAAGAGATTAATACTTTCAATATAGCTCCTTGTCTAGTAAACAATTATCATAGATTTGATAATAATTTTCAGGATCTTAATAAATTAGTTTGTCATAATAATGTTAATAATGAATTTATTGATAAATTAGCAAATATTTGCAAATGTATCCAATAATTAGGAATATATGGTACATTCAACAATAAACTTGAAGATAGTCTGACTCAACTAATCAAAGCACAGAATCAAATAAAACAATTAACCATTCATTTATCTTTAATCATCCTTTATCAAATAATTTCAAAAAAGCAATTCTTGCACATTCACAATTAATAATTTATTACTCAAGTGATGGATTAAATAATATGGATCGTATATTATTAACAGCATTTAACAATTTGAAGACTTTTACATTAATATATGATATTGGAATAGAATGGTTGAAAAATATTTCATCACCAAATATTGAATCTGTGTACATATGTATTAATAGGCAACAATCTCTATCAGACTTGCCTGATTCTATTAACATCAATAGAAAAACTCTTAAATATCTATATATTGATGGTAATATAAATAATAGTGAATTTTTGGGAAAGCTATTTCAATCAATTGCACAATGGTGTAAAAATCTAATAGTTATCAATATTATATGGGGCATGGTGCAACAAAACCAGACAAAGTGAACATTGGTATTATCAAGAATTTCAGGGATCAAAATTTAGTTGGCAGTTTTATATAATAATACCTTTTACTTTAGTATTAGTAATATATAGAAATTATCCCTATATAAAAAATAATTAATATGAAATTAATTTACATCAGATCTATTATGGAATCCAAGAATTATAGTACCATCAGAAGTATTTTGAAGAAGGAACAAGGTGAAAAAATTGCTCCTTACATTTTCAAAATAAATGATACTCAAATGCTGGAAGCTTACCTAAGTAAAGAAAGGATTACCTATGAAATTTACCAAGAAGAAAGACAAAAAATAAATGTTGAAGAAGAAAGCATCATGATGATGCGCTGTTACATAATAAAAAGCAAAAATCTTTAAAAGGAAAATAATCCCATTGTTACTGCAAATGTTCAAAACATTCAAAGAGTTACTTAAATGAATAAGTAATTTAATTGTTGTAAAAATTACAAAGTTTGAAAGTTAACTTTATTATTAGATCGATGTCCTTTTCCTTTTTATATACACATAAATTGATAAATATAAATAATAATATACTTATCAATTATCCAGATGATTAGTATGTAATAAATTAAATGAATGAGTTAAATGATGTGAAACCAAATAATAAATAATTAACATTAAATTTAATGTTACACAACACAAGAAAAAAATATCAATGTTGGATCATTACAGGATCAAAGTTTTTCCTGCCTATATTCTAGTCATTTTAAATAATTGAAATAAAAGTTTAAAAGAATAAATAATTACAATAGTAATAAATTTATTATTTTTTTTTTTTAAGAATGTTGAATTTGAAATTATTTTTGTTACTAATAAAGATTCAAACTAAATTTTGATCAGAAAAGCATGCCACTTTAAAATACTCATATAAATTGTAGATCTTTTTTAGTTTATCAGTTGACATTCGTGTAACTTTGTCATAAATCACAATTCAATGAGTCACAAAAAAAAAAAAAAAGAAAACAACTTTTTCAAATAAACTATTTACTTTTAAAATGGAGGTACCAATGGAAGATAGTGAAAACAACCCTTTCATTGTCACAGGAACTCAGTAAACTATTGTGTATGGTGACTTTGTAGATAATAATGGAGATATTCACCTTTATTTTGCATGACCTACAGGAAAATAATCAAATGACTGACAAGCAAACATACTTTGATTTGAAGAACCCTATGGAGTGGGATATTGTCAAGTTACATCATTTTTTTATAGAAAAAAACAAAGATAGGCCAGAGAATCTTAATTACATGAAGGCTGCAGACAAACTCATCAGGAATTTGCAAAATATTGTGAACACATCAGCCAATGCTGATATGATAAGGAAGGCATTAAGTCTTCAGGAAAAAGCTAAGACAAGCATAGATTTTCCTTGTACAAATGTGATGTTACAACTGGATAGGAGTTTTCTTAGGTTGTGGCCATATCAACTGTTAGTTGGTTTGGCTCTCTACAACTATGTGGGAATTCTGCTGATATACTGTTTATGATCTGTTTGATTGTTGTGGATGGCTAGCTTTTAGCAATAAGAGTACTCTAATTGTATTAATAACTGTGACTACATGGGAATTCTGATGATGAACTGCTTATGATCTGTTTGATCATCATGGCTGGTTGTAACACTTTCTTATTTGTAATTACCTATGATCAAACCAACAATTGCACATCGAAAAGGAGGAGCTTTAGACAAAATGTGGATGTCTGTTGAAGTTGAATTAAAAGAGAAAAGGCTAATAGATCTTCAGGTATGCATAAGAAATGTTATTATCATTTTATAATAGAGCTTACATACAAATTATCTACTGCAAAATAAGTTATATGGACTACTCCAAGCAACACAGAAGAATCAAAGTTATGCAAGCATGTTAAATCATGATGTCTTGGGGAAACTAGAGGATGTCATTGCTTCAAATAAGCATGAGAGTGAACATATTGACTTGAAGAGAAAGACAATTAAATCTGATGTGCCAGAAGAAATGCCATTAGGGAAAGGCCCACATGTCTCATTTTCAGCAAACTCACCACACAAACTGATCTTAACAAAAGAGATGATGTCAAAGTATGCAACAAATTACACCATTGAAAGGCATGGATCCGAAAGAAAATTTCTACTAGAACAGATTTCTCTTCCATTCAAATATATTGAATATGTATTTGATCTGGTAATGTTTAACTGGTATGCCTGATCTTCATGTAGATTGAAATTTTTCTTTTCTTGTTATATTTATTATTTCCGAATTTATCTAGGGTGGAGAAAAATATGATGATGATGAAGGCATTGCAATTTGTTAAAGATCTGGACAGAAAAATAATGACTTACAAATAGGGTTTGTATTCATGAATATCATAACGGGTCACACACTATTAAAATCAAGTGATCAACTTATGTTTTTAAGGGATTTTGTGCTGTTTTAATATGGTGCAACCCCCTTAATGATATTCATGATATTCATGAATAAAAACCCTACTTACAAAGTGGATGCATTAGCTATTGTCAAGGAGAATCATAGAGAGTTTGTGACAATTGAGGTATCTGGAAAACCAATGAAGCAGGATCGTCCTTGTACACTGGGAGATACCAAGACATTGCTGGAAGGCTTCAAGACACATTACAACAATATCTTGATGCATCCCTTGAAACAACCAAAAAACTTAAATTTTATACAATGCAAATAATAGGTATGTTTAAATAACTTTGGAGGTATAAGGATTTATCTATCATGTTACTAATACAGTTTATTTCTTTGCAGTTGACTGTATTGTTTTAATCAAAATTTCAGTACACAAATCTGGCTTTAAAGCTGTGGAAGTGTGAAATGCACAATGGCCATTTTCATGGAATTCTGTGGAGAGTTAGGGTTTGTATTCACGGATACCATGAATACCATTAAGGGGTTACACACTATTAAAACCCTTAAAAGCACTTGATTTTAATGTTTTGTAACCCTGTGTGACCTACTTACAGTATCCATGAATACAAACCCTAGGTAGAGTACATGAATGTGTTTGAGCTGATTGCATACTTTATGGTAAGTATCTATAATATTTATAAGTGCCACAATAGTTGTAACAGAAAAATATTTACACATGTATTGTTTGCTTAGAAAAATCTTCGCAATCAGAAGAAGGTAATTAATATGATGGCCAGTGAACATGGTATAATTAAGGTTAAGTTTACCACAGTTCACCAGTGGCTAAGAAGTGTACAAATACTTTTAACTCTTGATGATAATTCTACAATGTGATACAAATTTAATATTGCAAAATGAGGATATTTATTTACTACTTCTAGCCATAACAATAATGTAGTATCTTTTTTTAACTGTGCATTCATTGAAAATAAAACTACAATTATAAGAATTTTTTTCACAGTGTTATATATTATTGACATGTGCTAATATATAACCACTCCCTGAAAAAAAAAAGTATCCAAACACCATTTCTTAATAATTATACAAAACCTGGAATAATAATATTAATAATAATTTATATTATTCTATGGCTTAGTTCTCATCGAACCTGTATGCAAATTTTGAACTACCTAGCACTTTTGGGTAGTGAATAATTTTAAAAAAAGTAATTGTAACTAAAGATGTTAGCAAAAATAGTTTTTGAAAAAAACAATTTTGGCAGGCAATTTCGAATTTATAATATTTTTCATAACAATGGACATAAAAAAACTACCCAGAATTTTGGTTATTGAGCTAAAGTGTTCAAATAATTTTGAATATAACTTCGGCAATTAATAAAGTTAATTTTGGCAACTATGAAAAACTATTTCGGCATTTTGGATTTGGCAACAATCATTTACTAAGAGAAGCAATTTTGGCTAACATCTTTAATTGTAACTAAATTCGTTTTTACCAATCTTACTACTTTATGTAAAATTATTGCCCATTTCTTTATTTTTTCTCACCAAAAAGTAAACAACTATTCCAATCACTAATAATATAACTATTTTTCCACCAATTACCCAAGATGATTTTCAGTTAAAGCCATTTTTACTCTCTCTCTCTCTGTGTGTTAGGAACCTTTCCTAACACTTTCTTTCTTGCTTGCAACTCCTGTAATGACCTTCAGCATATTTTGGATCTCAATCAGACAAAGTGAACATTTTACCATGTGACATAAATAAGAAACTAACTTGAAATTTTGAACTCTTAGGACAAATTTGCCCAAAGTGCCCAAAGTAGGCAAAACTCTTGTCACGTGACTCGCTAAACTTGGAACAAATATAACATTTCCATAAATAATCATTTGTCGATCAAATAATCAACTTTTATTTTACTTTTTTAAAAAATAATTTAAGATGCCAAATCAAAAAAATAATTTAAAGAGAAAACTAGAATTTGAATCAAAACAAAGCAAATAAGTGTTTAACATAAGAATGGTGGTGGTTGTTGTCACCGCAACTCAACTTGATTTCACTCTAGTTATTTAAAAAGAAATGGTGATTGACCATTATTGTTTTTTAGTAACAATTTCAAAAAAATTAATTACAACAAAAGTAAAGTAAGTAAATTATATTCCTCTTCATATGAGCAAAAGTGACTATTTTAATGAATCTGAATTTTTGATGTAATTCAATCCCTAGCTACAGGAATTAATTTGTGAACAGAAAATGGTTTTTTAAAAAGTTGTAAAAAAAGGCCTTAATGTATTTTTTACTGGTGCTGGTGGTAATGTTGCCATTAATGATTGTTTTATATATTTTTTTTTGTTATTAGTATTGAATAATTTAAAAATTAACATATTTTGTAGGCACTGGTAAAAGTTTTTTATTAAAAAAAATCATATACAAACTAAAAAAAACATCAGATAATACAAAAGTTGGTATCACTGCAACAACTGGAATAGCTGTGACAAACATTGATGGAATAACTTTGCACTCATTTTTAGGTTTAGTAGCATCAAATGATTTTTCTGCTAAAGATTTATTAAAAAGAATTGAAAATTCATATTATGCAATTAAAAGATGGACTGATGTAAAGATATTAATTATAGATGAATGTAAGATTATCATTTAATCTTCATGAATTTTTTTTTAGTATTGGTAAAATATTAATATAACATGTTGCTTCTAAGTATCAATGTTAGATGGTGAGTTGTTTGACAAGTTAGAGAAAATTGCAAGAATTACAGTCTACTCTCTCTATAACGACCCTCTCTATAATGACCACTAAGTAAAATTTCTCTATAACAAACTTCCCTTTTGTCCCCATTTCAATTTTTTATAATTAATTTCTCTCTCTATAACGACCAAAAGCAGAGAAATTACATATAGAGACAGAGGGTTCATTATAGAGAGAGTGAACTGTATTAGAAAAAATAATATGCCATTTGGTGAAATACAAGTAAATTTTCATTGATAATCTTATAAATTCTCTTTTTCTTGACAGACCAAATTGTGTTAATGTTATATATACTTTTTGAACCTTTAGCTTATTTTATCAGGAGACTTTTGCCAATTACCACCAGTCGTCACAACAAGAAAAGCAAAATATTGCTTTAAAGCAGACTCATGGGAAAATTGTTTACATCATATGATTCTATTGAAACAAGTTCACAGACAGGCAAACTCAGGTAATCTTTTGAAACTAGTTTTCTCTTTCTAATAATGTTATCTAATAATTTTTTTTATCATTAATTAAAAAACATTGTATAGTAATTGATAGTAATTCCAATTGATTAATAATGAAATTTTTATTTGTCTTTATCATCATCATTTAGGAGAAAAGAGTTAAACCAAGATTATTTTCATTACTTGTATAACTTTTTAAGCTTTTATATTTAGAAATCTCTTCATCTAAGATTCTACTTGTATGATATGCATCTGGATGTGATTTGTGTACTTGTTGCAAAACACTACTACCACTAGTAGTATTATTGCTATTATTATCATCAATATCAAGAATTTCCTTATGTTTATTATAAGCAAAGTCAAAAAGCTCTCTACTAGTTAGTCTTTTTGATTGATCCACATCCCAACACCTCTGCATTATTTGCACATAATCATCAGGCATTTCAGGTAATATTGGTGGTTGTAAACCTTCACATATATCAAAAATTAGACAATGGTTATGAGCTCTATCATCAAATGGTGGACAACCTGCAAATATTTCCCACATTAACATCCCAACACTATAGATATCAGATTCTTTTGTATTCTTTTCACCTCTAAGTAGCTCAGGTGCAACATATGATACAATTCCATAAACTTTATTTGATGACTTTTCATCAACTGTTCCATATAGTCCTAAATCTGGAATACAACAACCACCTCCTTTACCTATTAATAGATTACCACTATGTAAATCACAATGGATTAAATCTTTTTCATGTATACAATATAATGCATCACATAAATAATCAAAGATTCTAATTCTGTCTTTTAATGTTAAATTTAAATGATTTTTTTGTAAATAATCTCTTAAATTTCATTATGGTACATAATTTAAAATTATTGCATAATTTCCATTATCTGGGAATTTAATTTACCATAGCAATTAACAATCAGTGTTGCTTTAAGTTTGCAACAATTCATTGCCTGAAATAAATATGAAATCAATTAGTATCATAATACAGTATTGTTTATTTTTGTTTTAAATGACAACCATCAACCTCATCAAAGAATGTTTTCCCTGGATTACTTGAATTATTTAAATTTTTTAATACCACATATTGTCTTCTTAAATAACTAAACTCCTTTTTATTTTCATCATAATCAATTATATGACTTCTTGTCCATATAGCTTTATAAATTGAACTAAATCCACCTTCTGTCAACTTTGTTATATTTTCAAATTGCTCAAAAGGTACCCATTCTAAAATATATTTTGGCAGAGATGACTTCATTTGGCATTGTTGAATAAAGTTATCAATTATGTTATCTCCAGATGTCCAAGTGATGAAGAGACTCTGTAATTGTAAACTAATACAACCTTCACAGAATCTATCATAATCAGAGTATCTTGTCAATTTACACTTGCCACATTCTTGGTTTTCCCTCTTTATTTTTTGCATTTCTTAATTCAGACTCATAAATAAACTTTTTTTTACAAAATTTTTTTTCATTTTCAGGAAGCTCCTTGTTTTTTTTTGGACTAATGAAAAAAAATAATCTTTTTCATTTTCTACTGTATATCAGAATTAACCAGAGCATTATCATACATTTCATTATGAATTTTAAATACAAAATCCTCTCTTTCTGATGATAATAAGTCAATATATGACATTATATAAAATAAATGTTTTGGTTTAATGGAGAAAATGGGGGTTTAAGAATAACGCCAATTCATAGTCCTTTTTTTCTTTGCGGAGCGTGTAACAAACAATTTTTCGCAATAATGAATTTGTATAACTTTTAAAGTATGTACAGTATGTGATTTGTGTACCGCTACCATAATTATAAATTTTTTTACTAAGTTACTAACTATTATTTTTCAAACTTTTATTTTTAATGATTGTTATTTTTATTTCGTTATTTTTATTATAAGCAAAATTATAGTTATCTACTAGTTGGCCTTTTTAATGGATCCACATCCCAACATCCCTGCATCATCTGCACATAATCATCAGGCATTTCAGGTAATATTGGTGGTCGTAAGCCTGCACGTATATCAAAAATCAAATGATGATTGTGAGCTCTATCATCAAATGGTGAATGGCCTGCAAATATTAACATCCCAACACTATAGATATCAGATTCTTTTCACCATTAAATAGCTCGGGTGCAACATATGATATAATTCCGTAGATTTTATTTGACAACTTTTCATCAACTGGTCCACATAATCCTAAATTTGTAATATAACAATCACCACTTATTAATATGTATTAAATCTTTTCATGTATACCATTTAATCATCACATAGTAAGATTTTCAAAATCTTAGTATCAAGTCTACATAATTTCGCGCATGTAATGTGCGACGGGGTCCTCTGTAAATTATTTAAGTGGAATAAACATTAATTGTTTTTTAAACATGAGACGACTTGGAAGAAGCTAGTTAGCTCACATTTCTTTTGGGAACTTAAATATTCGTGGCTTTGGGTTAAGGCTACACAGATGTGGCGAAGTGGAAATAGGAGTGATTTTTTCGGATGTCACAAATAACAATGATGAAAAGGATTATAATTAGTATTAGTGTAGTGATTCTTGAAAAAATCGATTGGGTTTAGAAGATGAATTTGTGTTTGGAAGATTTTCAAAAAAACAACAATTTGCACGAGATAAAACTACAAGTAAAAGAATATAAAAGGAAGATCCAACCGAAATGAACCTTTTTTTTAGATTAAATAATATTATTTTAAAAAGAATCAATAGTTTGGATAGTGATATTGCGATTTCAATAACAGCATCAAACAATAGTGGCAATAACTGCGCTTTTATTGAATAAGCAAATCCAATATCATGAACTTTGTTTTTATGCAATGTGATAATATTAGAAAATTTTCCGCATAATATACATTATCCAATATTTGAAGGTGCCATCATAGTTGAGGAACCAACAAATAATTTGATATGGTAGACCAATTATTTAACGCAGATAGAAGAATTAAAAATAAAACTTATCAGGAGCTACATAAACGAGCGCGAAGAAAATATGATCAAAGTCGATCTGTCAACCTTAACTAAAAATTGTAGTCCCATCGCTATCATGTAAAGTTTTTGAGTTATAATGTCCAAAATTGACGAGTCTTTCAACGAATAGATGTGCTGCTCGCTAATCAAATTTCTAGAACGTAAACGTCCAATGGACAAAGAGGAAAACATATAATGGCTTGCACAAACGTATATGTCGATGTCACATATCTTCATAACATTTAATATTTATACATAGGTTGTCATTGAAGATAAAGGGAAGAGAGTCTACTGTCTCAAGAAATGGATGAAGTAGTTAGTTCATCGGGAAAATTCCAACACATAGAATACGTGTTCAATGGTGATGCATACAACCAAATCATCTCTGTTATTTGTGAAAGATGATTATTATTAAGAGAACCATCAAAAATCAGAAAATTAACTCTCGGATGTCCACTGGGGTTATAGCTACTCTAAACTTCATTTAGCGATAGAATTTCAGGGTAGAATTTATCCCCTTTTCCAGACCAGCATGGGAGCAAATTTAAAGTGGCTAAAAATAATATACAGTAAATCCAATAGAGTCAAGAACGTTTGAATGAGAAAGCAAAAAAAGTTTTTTTATTACCCATATATTCCTAAAAAGTACAAGATTATGTATCCAAAGCAATTACTAGAAGGCTTATCGAAAAAACATAATGCGTGTTAAATCTTTAATCCTTTAATACTCTGTATACAAACAAAGCCCAAATTAGATGCTTTAAATGTGTAATTTTGAAATAAAATCATTTTATTTTTTTTAAATTTGACATCATTAAAATTATTAAAATAAATAAAAATATTAAGACATAAATAATAATAATAATAATAATGTAAAATTAAAAGCTCCCAAACTACAAAAAAATTTTTTTTTAAAAAAAAGATCATTAAAAAATATCATTACTAGAAAGAAGAAGAAAAACTATAAATAATATCATATAATAAGTAATAATGAAATAAGAACTTTTTTTTAGTAAGAATAAAGAAGAATAAAACAGAATAAGAAGAGCAAAATAAACTTTTGAAAATAATGCTTTTTTTTTTTGCCCAAATAAAATAGTACATAAATACATGAAAAAACCAAAAACAAAGATATTGTGGTGATAAATAATATATATATATATCTAAATAAATAAATAAATATAATAAAAATGTAATATATATATGTGTGTGTGTATATATATATTAACATTATAATTACCATTGAAGTAATAATTTATTTAATAAAAAAAAAAGAAAAGGAAAAAAAGGAACTAAGATATAATTGCAGAAAAGAAAAAAAATTTAATAATATGTATGTTAAAACAATAAAGAAATTTTCTGTTAGAATACAAAAATAACTTGATATATATATTTATATTTTTTGAAATAAGAAGAGCCTTTGAATTGGAAATTATTTATTCTGAAATTATTATTAAAACTTATTAGTAAATTTATTAATGTAAATAAACAATATAAATATTTGTATGAATTTATAATAAAAATCAACCTTCTTTCTTCTCATCAGCCTCAGCATCAGCCTCGGTACCAGCATCAGTTACTTCGTTTTTTTCAGTAGTGTCTTCTTCATTTTGAACATGTTGATTACTCATAGCGATTCTAACAACCAATTCTCTTCCGTCAGATTTAAAAGTTCTAGATGCTTCAATAACTTTAGACTGTTCTTCTTCAGAAGCCAATTCAACAAATCCAAAGCCTTTTGATTGTCCACGATATTGAACCACATGAGCACTTTTAACATCATAAGCATTGAAAATTTCTTTCAAACTTTCATCCGTAACAGAAAAGGGTAAGTTGGCAACAAATACATCGGTTTTAGATGGTTCAGTATTTCTACTTGCTGAATAATTGCTACGACGTCTATTGTAAAACCTGCCACCGCGTCCACCACGATAACCACCACGTCCACGTCCGCGTCCACGTCCACCACGTCCACGTCCACGATAGCCACTACCACGAGGTTTACGAGTACCATTTAGAGCTGGAGCATCTTCAGATGTAACAGCTGCTGTAGAGTCATTTTCATCACGTCCATCACGTCCATCACGTCCATCACGTTCATCACGCTCATCACGTTCATCATGTTCATCACGGTCACCATTGCTTCGACTATTGTAACGACGATTACTACCATACTATAAAAATTACATATTTAGGTATTTAGTAATATGTATTTATATAATAAAAACATCAAAAAGAGATATGTATATATATATATAAAATAAAAATGAGCTATAAATACATAGTTTGAGTTATATCCCCAACTACCACGTCCTCTACCTCTACCGCGACCTCTACCGCGACCTCTACTTCTGCTGCGATATGAAAACCTCCCACCGCGTCCACCACGATAACTGTTATAATATGATTTACCAGAGTTATTACCGGATGCATTTTCAGATTTAGGTTTAGCCATTTCAACATTAATTTGACGACCATCTAATTCTTGTCTGTTAAGTTCGTCAACAACTTTGTTGGCATCTTCTTTAGTTTCAAGTGCAACAAACCCATAACCAAGTGAACGATTACCACGACTAATAATATTGGCCTTAAGACTAATAAATTATAATAAGAGTCAAAAGAAATATTCATGTTATAAATATTTAAAAATATTTTATATATATAATTATATTTAAAAAATATTATTATTTCTATTCATCTTGTTTCTTTTTTTAAATAAATTCATTGTTATTTACAAGGTAAATATAAAATAAAAAAAATTTTAACGTAATTAAAGAAAGATGATGAGCTTACACTTTGCCGGTTTTACCAAAAAAATCGGCTAATTGTTGTTCAGAAGTTTGAAAAGATAAATTTCCAACAAAAACTTTATGACCGGCTTCTTCTTGAACTTTTTCCTCCTCAGTAATGACATCTTCTGAAACCTTTTCACCGACTTCGACATTGGTCTCAGGAATGGTCTCAGTATTATTTTCTGTCACAGATTCGCTAGTAGAAGCAGCTTCTTCAGCCATATTTCGTCTTTTATTATTATTATTATTATACTTTAAAAGAAAAAAAAGGTCGTATGTGATAAAAAATTCTTTATTTAAACTTTATACTGTGACTTTTATTATAGGACTTTTAGGACATTTAAAGGACGTTTGGGAGGATTCTTTACTGCTATGTAATAAATATTTTTTTTTTTTTATTTATTTGAATAGTTTCTTTTTTTTTTTCCAAATTAAAATTCTGATTAATTTTATTTGTGTAATCTATAAGAGGCTTGTCCAATTAGAACACAAGAAATTTTCAAATATTTTTTGTATTGTTTTTCGAATTATTGTCATAAATGCTAATATTAGTTAGATATTCACCCTTTAATTCTTCTCACTTGGAAGAAAAATGAAAAAAAAGGAATTGAATTGTCATTTTTATATTGAAAACTTTACATTATAGCTAATTTCGTGTCCTTAAGATGTCGGTTCAAAAGGCTTTTGTTTTAAAGCATTGTTAATTACTATTACTATTACTATAAAATGATGTTAACATGGTGTGATATAACTGACATTCATTACCAATAAAAAAAGAATAATAAAAACCTGATTTTTCTTGATTTTTTCTTGATTTTATTGATCACAAATAACAAAGCCTTACTCTGTTAAGCTTTGATTTTCAACCATTCAAGATAAGGGTTGACCCTAAAATTGGACAAGAATTTTTATTGGTAAAATAATCACGTTCAAAATCATTTATCTAAGAATTGACGCGTTCCTTTTGTTTTTTTTAAAAAAATAATTGTAACTTAAATTAATCAAATTAATAATTTTCTTCATAATATCAAAAATTAAAAATGCCAAAAGAAATTCAGAAAACAAAAAAACCTATCGCTGCTCCATATCCTGCTGTTCCTTTAAAAGAAACAAATAAAAACATTCAAGCACCTTTAAAACTAAACTTGAGTAGAATAGCACATTCTGGCGACGTTCAGTTATCTGATGAACAGAATCAAATCCTCAACTTAGCTGTTAACAGTCATAATAGTATTTTTTATACCGGTTCTGCAGGTAAAAAAGCAAATAAAACTTCATTTGATTTTACTTAGATATTTAATAATTCACATTATATTAATAGTTAATGATATTATTTTTAAATAAAAGGAACCGGAAAAAGTGTTTTACTTCGTGTTATAATCGATACTCTTAAAGATACTCATGGAGCTGATTGTGTAGCAGTCACTGCTACAACAGGAATTGCAGCCTTAAACATCAGTGGTATGACGGTTCATTCCTTTTTTGGTATTGGTACCGGACAAGCAACCGAAACGGAATTGCACAGAAAAATCATCAAGTTTAAAAGTTTAGTTGATAGATGGAGAAGAATAAAAGTTCTTGTTGTTGACGAAGGTAAAACAAAATTTAATTTGTTTATTAATTTACTTAAAATAAAGTTCAACATTTTCACGCTCTTCAAATTAGTGTCTATGCTTGACGGTGATTTATTTGACAAATTGGAAGCTCTTGCACGTAGTGTTAGAGGTAATCCTTTCCCTTTTGGTGGAATTCAGGTAATTAGTTGATATCCATTCACCCTTTAATCACTTATTCAATCTTTTGAAACAATGTCCATAAAAAAATTTCTCTTCTCTACATATCATAAATAGCTCATTGTTACTGGTGACTTTTATCAATTACCACCAATCAGTCATAACAACGCTGCTAAGTTTTGCTTTGATGCTAAAACTTGGAATAAATGTATAAAACACACAATTCAACTAAAACGCGTTTTTCGACAAAAAGAACCTGGTGAGAAAATCTTTATTCGTTATAAACAAGTCGTATACTATTATTATTTATTATTAATTTTTTTGTTCAAACAGAATTGGTTGAAATGTTAAATGAGATGCGTTGTGGAATTTTATCTGTAAAATCGCTCAATCTGTTGAATCGCTTAAAACAGGTACCAAATTATCCTAAAGATGGAATCATACCAACCGAACTGTAAGCAAAAACATTCTGATTTGTTGGCAATCACATTATCATCATCTTTTTTTATTAAATTCCCAACGCACATATTTTATACATATAGTTATCCACGTAATGATAATGTCAATGCTTCTAATGAAGCGAAACTGAAAGAAATTCCTTTTAAATCTTACGTTTGGGAAGCTGAAGATTGGGAACCAGCTGGAGGCCAACTAAAGACTTTGATAAGAAATTGCCTTGCGCCCAAACAATTGTTTTTAAAACGTAATGCTCAGGTGATGCTTATAAAAAACTTTACAAAAGACTTGGTAAATGGAAAAAGAGGTATAGTTGTTGGATTTATTAATACTTTAACGACCGATGCTTATCTTAATGGCGAAGAAGAAAATTTAAAATTAAACGCAAAAGACTTGCTTCCAATTGTACGATTTACTGATGGTCTTCAACAAGTTATTGAGTTTTCCGAATGGAAAATTGAAGGCAGCGGTGACACAGTTTTAGCGCGTCGAAAACAGGTTAATTATTATTATAATGTTAATATAAAACTTTCATATTCATGCTAATATATATATGATTAGATACCATTGCTACTTGCTTGGGCTATCAGTATTCATAAAAGTCAAGGACAAACTTTAGACCGTGTTAAGGTTGATCTTGGCCGTGTATTTGAAAAAGGTTGGTTAATAAATTTATTATTTATTATTTTTATTTTTTAAAAAAAATTATATTTGTTTAAATTACTCTTTTAAATAGGTCAAACATATGTAGCGCTTTCACGTGCAACTTCAGCAAATTCATTACAAGTGTCGAATTTCCATCAATCCAAAGTGATGGTTCATCCAAGGGTTAAGGCTTTTTATGATGGTTTAACTGACGCCGCTAATATTAAATGAAAAATTAGATTTTGAGATTGTTCAAAATTTAACAAATTATTGTTATTAATAATTTTTCTTGACATTAAATATAAATAAATAATAAATAAATAGTTAAATTTTATTGTATATAATTTTTTTAATGTTGGTCACGTGGCATAAATAATATTTGTACATAATTGATAATCTATAAGCAATGGAAGAAAATAATAATTCATACGAGAAAAATGAAAATCCAAATGCTTCAAATACAAGAGTAATTCCAACTAATTTTCTAGATCTACTTAATAATACTCTTGACGATGTTGATTTAGTTCATTTGTTAGCTGAAACTTCCATAAAAGTAATCCCTAAATTTACTGCTGCAACTTTGTCTGTTTGGCAATGATGACAATGATTTATCAGATGATGAGACAAATCAACTTGCTGACGAAAATTTTGAGTAAATTATTTAATTAATTAAATGGTATAATGATAGTGGTTTATGTCTGTCGTATAATAATAATTATTATAATATATAATCATAGACGATTATTATCTCAAGCACAAGCAATTGGAAATGACCTTACTACTAGAACTGTAGCTCCACATTTATGGCAAAATTTGGAACAAGAATGGAGTGAATTTAATCAAGATTTAAGACTTACCAGCGGAATTGGTAAAATTAAAAAGGGAAAGGTGAATTTCAATATTAATTGTTATTTTAAGGAAACAATAATTAATTAATTAATTAAATAGAAAGGTCCTCGAAATCATGCACTTCCACCAACTTTACGTGCTAAAGTAGAAGCTAACCTGCATTATGTCAATCGAGACTATCCCAAAGCTATTGAGGTGCTTCAAGAGGTAATAAAAATTGATCCAAACATTCATTCTGCTTGGTTTATGCTTGGAACAATACAAGATGAAATTGGATGTCTGGAAAAGGCCTTACAATTGTATTTGGTTGCTGCCCATCCAACACCTCATGATGGTGCATTATGAAAAAGATTAGGTTCACTAAGCAAGTTAGTTTTTTTTTCTTTTTGTTATTATTATTTTAAAACAAATATTTTTGTTCTAACATTCTATATGCGTGTGTGTGTGTTTATTATATAAGAGATCACAGTGCTATTTATTGTTTCTCTAAAGCCATAAGATATGATCCTAATGATGTGGGATGGTCTATGCCCTATGCTGAAATTGGAGAATACAAAAAGGTATAGAATTGATTTTCAATAAATGTTTTCAATTGATTTTTTTTTCTCTCTGCATAAGTATTAATGATGACACTATTGATAATATTACTATTTAAATTTAGGCAATTGATGGTTTTACTGGATTATTAGAAAAGTGCCACATGATATGAATATATTAAGAGAAATATCAAAAATACATGTACAAACAAGCAAAGTTCCTAAAGCCATTGAGCTTTATCTTGACGCATATTCGAAGATGCTGAAGCAGAAGGCAGTTTTGGATATCCAGAAATTAATATTACGGCAGAACTCTATATGCTCATAAATGATTTCGGTAGTGCAATAGAGTTCATTAAATGTGGAGTCAGATGGCTTCAAGGAAGAGAGGATGAAACATGGTAGAACGATGTCAGTGATGATCGAGAATATGATGAAGACGAAAATGCTAATCGGAAAGATAATTCTTTTATTTTAGCTAGCACTAGACATCAAGGAGTTTTTAGTAGTGGTAGTTCAAATGCACCATTACCATTGAAATTAAGAGTATAAATAGAATCTGTATGGATGAATTGGAAGAAGGAAAAGTATGTATTGATAATGATGATGATACTTGTTTTTCTCGTTTATTTATATTCTATAATTATTAATTAATATATGCTTGCTATAAATTTTTGCCGATTAGTTACATTTAAATTATCTCAAGTTATATGATGTTAAGCAATGCATTGATTTATATTATGAGGTGGCTGAAACTTATGCCGAAAAAGGGTTATTTGAAGATGCATTGACAATATACGAAGCTATATTGCTTAATTCCGAGGTAATTGATTGTTCATCACTGCCATGACATATACATGTACAGTATATCTATACATTTTTATTTGTAAGTTGTTACAATTTTTTTAAATAATAATAACAATAGACAAATAATCCAAATGTGTGGATGAGAGTGGGATTATATCATAGAGAACTAGAGAATTTTGAAAATGCTGCAGAATATTTTACCACCGGTAAAAATCAAATAAATATATAAACATTCAATTATAGGTTTTTTTTTAATATATTTCTTTCAACATATAATTATTATAGTTATTGAAGATTCACCAGATAATTTAGATGCTAAAATATCACTTGCAGAGACTTATGAATTTTTAGGAGAAAATGAACTGCATTAGAATTGGTAAATACAGGTGGATTTAATCATTAAATTAATTAATTGCTTAATTATATAAAGGCATTTAAAAAGAAAAACATCTACTTCGTCTTCTTTCAAATAGCATGACTTTACAAGAAAATCAACAGTACTCGTCAACAACCATGAATCAAAATTCTGGGGAGCTTATACACTCTATATCAAGAGAGACAAAAACCAATGACCTTGCAGATTAGAAGAAGAAAGTAAAAAACGAGAGTTAGAAAAGGAAAAAGAAACACAAATTCTTTTTCATAGATTAGATTTATTGTATCCATGTTCAGTTAGTGGTGATAAAGAAGCGTTTAAAGAATATCTTGAAACAGCAAGAGCTTTAATTGAAGATGGGCAAAATATAGAGCATTTTATCCTCCAAGAAACAAGGTTAAATGATTTTTTCATAAATAAATTACAAAAAAAAAATACATTTTAGGAATATTCTTATAATGAATTATATATTTGACTAGATGGTTCCATTTAGAGGATATGATTGATGTAAAATTTGGAAGAAAAAACTTTATTACGAAGAAATTAAAGAATTAAAAGAAGGATACGATGTGGATATAGACAGGAAACCACAATGGCGAAGAGGCTGCAATGGAATATAGGTTTGATTTATTACGCTTATATATATATATATATATGTTAGTATAAATAGTGAATGAGCGGCGTACATTAATTTATATTTTTTTAAAAAGATGGACAGTTAGGTGAACTTGAAGCTGAAATACACAAGAAATGACAGAATTTCAAGGAATAACATTTGAAAAATGGTTTGAATTTTTTATTCAGGTAAATAAATTAATTTTATAATGTAAAAAAAATTAGATGAAGTAAGGATTTTACATGTATTAATGATCATTTTAGTTTATAATTACGGCAACAAAAAATGGGCATGGATCAGAAGCATATGATGTAATTATGTTAGTATCAAAGGCAAATATTTTTTACCATATTGAATGACACAAGACTACATTCAAGGTGTTGTCACCAGGTAGGGAAAGAATCAATAAACAAATTTCTTTTTTTAAATTGCAAATTTCAATTTTTAGAACAGATATAATTAATTAACAGGAAATTTATGAATATGCATTATTATTAGCTTGGGACTTTATACATCAAATTATATAGTGGTTTGTGAAAGTGCAAGATGGTTATGTAACTTTAAGCCGTTCAATAGCAACATATACAATTTATATAGTGCATGTTTAGCAAGGTAAAAAAATTTTGAATTAAATATGATATATTAAACAGTAGTAAAATACCAATAATGACATTTATTTTAAAATACATACATATAATAATGGATCTGGTGCATTATCATGTTTTTCAGCGGCAAAATTCACAAAAATATTTTTTAAGACAAATAAGAGCAATGGATTCAGGCATTTCTGACAGTTCTCCAACGAAACCTGATGCTGGTTTGTTGACACTTTATGGACATATTTTGGGATGTTCAAGAAGTTATAATGGCGCTCTTGGTAAGTATAATAAAAATAAATAGAGTATATAGAATTTATTAATATATTAAATTAAAATTTTTTCTCAATTTATTACAGGGGTATTATGCTCAAGCAGCACTTGTCAAACCAAAAGATCCTCTTGTGTGTTTTTCTATGGGTCTTGCATATTTGCATCATGCTATGCAGAGAAAAACAAGTAATCAACATTTACAAATTTTACAAGTAAAAAACTAGTTACAAACTTGAATCAATGAATTTTTTTTTTAGTTAAAAGCTCTATTCATTTTTATTTTTTTTATTCTGCAAACTTGAATAGGGATTCAATTTTTTATATGAATACTATGAATTAAAAAGCAAAAACCAAGAAGCTGAATATAATTTAGGGCATGCATTTCATCAATTAGGTAATGATTTTTTTATCTTAATAATAAATAAACAATCAAATAATTAATTGACTATTGTAAATTTATTTTGACTTAAAGGATTAACACATTTAGCTATACTACATTATGAAAAAGCACTTAAATTACCATCAGTAAATCAAATTTTGAAACAAAAAATTGATAAAGTTTGAATATTTTTATACGTTTGTGTTTACATGTAATATTGATTACTATGAAACTCACCGATTATATTTGATATATATATATAGGGCAAGAAAAAACAATTAGAAACCGACGAAAACGAAGTTGAAAATTTCGAAGAAAATGATCCTACAGATATTAGAAAAGAAGCTGTCTATAATTTATATTTAAATTATATGGAAACAGGATCTTCAGCTTTAGCTCAAATGTTATTAAAAAAAATATTATGCAATATGAAAATTTATTTATTTGGAATTACTGGTAGCGTTGCTTGATAGTTTATAATTCAAAAATTACATAGAGAGAGAAAGGACAAACCGAACCTCTAAAAGGCTGATTATGAACTGGAATAAAAAAAACAAACAGAATTAAAGACATTAAATTTTTTTATTTTCGGCACATAAAAATCATAGAGTGACTAATAAGATACCCGATTTCTTTTAATGGAAATCAGAAAGACCAATACCATTAAGTCTTGTTGCCCTCATGATTGTAAATCAGACTTACATGGAATCTTTTTCATCCAGCGTATTCCGTCAAGCAACGTGGATTGGACAACTGTAAAAAGTTTAATTTTTTTAATGGACAAAAAAAACCACGTGATGGATGGGTTACAAGCATATCTATATGTTTTGTGCAGAGCTCTAATGTTTCCCCGTTATCTGCACCAAAAGTTTCGTCTTTTTTCGCCCCGACACTATAAAACACAAGCGAACGATCCCTTCATTCAATTCATCTAAAATTAAATATAGTAGGATGGTATATAAACATACATGGATGGATAAGTCATGTGCCTTATTATTTAATATTAATATTAATATTATAAATATACAGAAATAAAACATTAATACGGAAAAAAATAAAAATAAAGTGTACAGAAATAATAATAATAAAAATAAAAAATGGAATTTTTCCCGAATCATTATTATTACGTGTTATGTCAACTATTATTATCATAAACTTTACTAAAAAGAGATTTATGCATAGAAAACTTCACTCTGCACTACGACTTGAAATGGATTAAATTTTAATGACCTGTCTTTCTCTATTCATTTTCTATTCTAAATACATTTAATCTTGTATATAATATGATTAGTTCTTTTAAATCGTGAGAGTTAAAATTGCATGCATGCGTGTAAATTTAAAATTTAAAATTCCTTTTTGGGTTGGGTGAGAAAATGTTTCATGATGAAAACGAGTTCAATAATTATAGATAACTTTAATCTTACTGATTTGTATAAAACATATGCCTAGAATCTGGATTTAAACCGGATCAATAATAATCCAGATTATAGCTATATATATATACATCTCTCAAGTTTGTAACTTTCCCTTACCATCATTACACGATGATTGATAATAAAGTGATAACGATACATGAGAAATGGCATTCGATTCTAGGTGAAGAAATACCTTTGATTGAACCCCACGATTATGTTAAACTCAGTAAAATTTTAGCACCTCCAAAATTGACAGCTCACGAAATGAACGGAAGTGTTGCTTACGTTCTTCACTATATTCGCCAGAAAGTTAAAATGTGGGGGGCTGATGTTCTTAGAGCAGAAAATATTAAAACTTTGGTCGAGGAAGACGATGATGTTTCTGATGAGGAATCCGAATCTTCTGATCTGGAATCAATGGACGAAGGCCAAGATGTTCGGAAAAATCAATTGTCTCGATTTGATTGCCTTGCTAGTTTGCTTGCATCTGTAGAATGCACTGTAGCTCAAGATATCTTTCGAACCTTATCTCAATTCCCAGTTGCACTTCCTTTGACAATACCCGAATTAGATAAAGAAGAAATGTTTAAAGTGATGCTTCCTTTGCTTGTTGGTCCAGTTATCAAGTGGGAAACGAAACCTGGAACGATTGTTGAAAACCACCTTTTCAATGATCGTTTCAGATTGATTGTCGCCATTCGAATCGGAACAAACTCTCCAGGGAAAAGCGTCATTCTCAACCAATTAATGGCTTCGGATTCTATGTTCTCTTCGAGTTGTGAACCAAGAGCAGAATATGGGATTCCACATATGATTAATGGAAGCATCGAGTTTACTTGGTTAACCCAAGAAACTTGCGGGGTGAGTATGTGGAATGACGTTTTTGAAAATTATTATAAAGAAGGGGCAAAGGAAATCGCTTTACTTGCGAATTTACATGGCGATGCTTTAGATTATCCAGATCAAATTAAATTTTTAAGGCAACTTCCTTCTAGTTTCTTGGTTTTTTTAATGCCTGGATGTACCGCAAGTCAAATAGATAAACTCGAGGATCTAATTGGACCCAAAAAAATCATATATGGCTGGGTGAATAAAAAGAACACCGACAAAAAGAAATACACGATCGACACCAAATTTTTAATGAAAGATAAAACATTAAAAAAAGTACGCATGATGTTTAAAGAAGCTTTAGATTTTGATACTTCATCATTCAATGCTAGAATTAAATTGAGAGGATCGCTTCAATTGACCGAAGGCATTGAACTTGCCGAGTCTCAGCTTTTGGCAGACTTTGTCAAAGAAAAAACTTGTCGTCACATTAAACTGGAAGGTTGTTAGACTTTTTTTTTTTTTTTTTTTTAAACCATCCTAAATCATTTCAAGTCAGCTTATATATCAATTACTGTTTCTCGTTTTTATTTTTTTTATAATCTGAAGTTATGCAGCTTCAAAGAAAACCACCCAATGATCTCCAAATTTGGAAAAATAATACGGAGTTGCAATATTTAATATTGTTGTACATAAACATTCTAAAACTACCTCTCAACAAAAGGATACGAGCTCTAGCACATCTTGAAAGAGAAGTATCCAGGCTTTCTATGATAGAATCTTCCGGGGTTCGAAATCAGGCTGTGTTGAAAAGAGAAGAATTGCGTAAATCCAGTTTGGTCGATAGGAATCAAGAAAATGAAATGAAAATTCGAGATGAAATTGCAAAAATTTGGGCAAAGGTTGATAGCATGAGTTTAGGTTTGGAACATTTTTTCCGCGAGTTGGGACAAATCTACAAGATTTCTTCTATCAATGACCCAGACAGTGAAATTGTTTTGAAGTTGCCAGAACTTTACGCTCAACTATTGATTGGTGGCCACACCGTAGAATTACTTGATGGTGATGCTGGATCTATATCTGAAGCTTGGTTCTCAGCCATTTGTGGGCATATTTGTAACGCATATCCTAGACTTAGAATTTTTGTAGTCAGCATACTTGGCCTACAATCATCAGGAAAGTCAACTCTCTTGAATGCTCTTTTTGCATGTAGATTTGCTGTTTCAGTTGGACGTTGTACTAGAGGTCTTTTCATGCGATTATTGTTCTTGGAAAAAAATTTATCCGATCAACTTGGCGTTGATGCATTTGTCCTAATTGACACTGAAGGTCTTGGTGCACCAGAAAAGATGGATGACCCAGAATCGGAAAAGAAAGATCGAATATTAGCAACTTTTGCAATGGGTGTAAGCAATTTAACAATTCTCAATGTGCTTGGAGAATCAACACGTGACTTGACTGAGATTTTGCAGATAGCAATTGTAACAATGGCACGTCTTGAAGAAGCTGGAATAGCCCCTGACATTATGATGGTGCAGCATGTTTCTGAACGAAATGCAGCAAGACTGTCAGAGCCAGAAGAAAAATTTCGGGCGGCTCTTCAAGAGGCTTTGAAAATAGCTAAAGAACAAGACATTGAGATGGGAATATCCAATACAGACTGTCTTCAAATACTTGATGAAAGGATAAAAAAAGGCCAGCTTCTTAAACAATTTCGGCCATTTAAAAATGGTGCAACTGCCTATGCCCCACCATCAGAGCAATACCATGAGGATGTTGTCAATTTATACAACTCCATAATTAATGATTGTAAGAATTCGCAGAGCAAAATTGAATTTTCGAAATGGCATTCGCTAATTCAAGATTATTGGAACGCGGTATCTCATGAGGACTTTGCAGTTCGTTTCAAAAACATCAGAGAAATTTATGAATTTATTGATCTTGGCAAACGAATCACAAAGTTGAAGGAAACCATCGACAAAGCATTCCTAAAACACGAGGAATCAATTATGCAAAAAGTTCGTACCAAGCTTCAAAGTTGGTCTCCTAATGACAGATCAAATATGAATTTACGTCACCAGTGCTTAGAATTGATTGAAAAAGGACTACAGAAAATACCAGATTGCAATGATGCCGGCTGTGAAGAATGTGAAAGAATAAACAAGGAAAGGATTGAATTGGAAGAGTACCTCAAAGATAAGAATAATGAAATGTGTGAAATAGAAACTAAACAAACAATTGAGGATTATATCAAACTCAATCGTCATTCTGCATCCATAAAACTCACTCAGATGCTCGATGCCAGCTTTATCCGAAAAGGTATTTCATCCGAATCTCTTGACATAATTAACAACCGTTTAGAAGGGATTCTAAGGAATATGCCAAGTGGTAGACGATTGACTGAATATCAACGTAAAAAAGAAGTTGAAGAAATATGGAGTTTGTTGCGAAATAACATATTATCAAAATACAACATTAAGCCAATAGTGGATCAAATAGATAAGGAGGTCAAAGATGCGTGTTCTCATTTATCGTCAGTAGGATTCTATCAACAATACATGAATGGAGACTCTCCAGATTTATCTAAATGCAAGGCATATAAAGCATATAGAGGCCTTATTCCAACATGCTTGGATATAAGAGACGTCTGCACTCTCCAGGAAAAGCTTAATAATTTGGTAGATTCAATCTTGGAAAAAAGGGCATCTTATCATTATTACCCTGGAATTGTGCGCGACCTTGCAAAAGTGATAGAAAAAACGCTTAACGATAATGCAAATCTTCTTCGCGTTAAATTTTTGCCAGAATTCAAATGGAATGCTTACTTGTATGCTTTGTTGAAATTTAAACCAAAAATGATAAGCTTTCAAAAAAAATGGGAAATGGATAATACTCCACTTGGCATCCTTGATCAAAAGAAAGAGGAATATTTAAAGATGATTGATACCCGGCTTCAATATGGGCATACACTTGTTTCTGAGGGACATATTGCTGGGGATTATTTACTGAGGGTCATTCATAAAAAAGCAATGGATGCAGGAAGCGCTGAGCGAAAAACTGCAGTGCGTAATATTGGTTGGTTGACGTGTACTGAATCGGTTAGGCTTAAATATTTTGAGAATCTTGCTGAACAGGTTCAAAGAGGCGACAAAAAAGAAGCTATAGAGCATTTTTCATGGCCAAAAGGATCCATAGAATATTGGTTTAAATGTAAAGTTGATGGTAATACAAGTGGAAATCCAAAGCAAAAATACAATGATACCTTTAACTCAGAATTCAATCGAGTCGTTCAAGAAATTCGTAACTGTCAAAGTTTCGGGGCAATCAAAAAATTTATAAATAATTACATGACGCAAGTTGACAAAGTGGACTACAAATTGGATCTTAGAGACACAAAAGATGAAGATTTTAGAATATTCTATCATGCTGTCGAGGAAGAGCTTAAAACTAAAGGGGGTGGTCGTTATCCAAAAGATGAGCCTTTTCAAGATCCGTCTAAAGATAAATCAATCATGGAACTGCTTGGATGCACAGAAGCATGTTATTTTTGTGGAGCTTTGTGTTGGGGATCTCAGGGACATTATAACGACAGTGGCGAAACAAAAAGACATCATACTAGCCATCAACCTGGTGGTCTTGCAAGGTTCAGTTATAGAGGTTCGAAAGAACTAGTTGCAATGCCATGTCATAAATTGGAAGATCATGTGGGTGTGTGGTATTTTGGCAAGGAGGACCCAACACCTTGGAGCGTTGTAAAAGCTCAAGATTTTAAGGATTGGAGATTTGAATCTCACTACCAACACTTATTTAATGATCTTATGTGCTGGTTCTTTGAAAAATTGCACGTAGATCTGGCAAACAAATATGGACTCAAACCATCAACTTATAACGAAATGAGCAAATATGGTTGTATAAACTTGAGTTACAGTGATATTATTAGTACGCTTAGAACAAAACTTTAAACAAATCATTAAATTGTAAAATTCGGGTCTAAACTTTTGTGATAATAAAAATAATGTAAAAGTTCTTTCTCAAGTAAAAAGAAATAAAACCTTTTTTCTTCTATTAAAGTGTATTTGTACATGATATTCTAATTAAAAAGTCTCAAAAGGTCAGTAAGGTATTAATTATGAAATATTTAACGAATCATTCATGAAACAAGTTTCTTAGTATTAGTATTAGTATAATACGATCACCTCCTATACTATCAACTGTTATAGATAGTACGAGAAATTCAGCAAGAGCACTGCTGACCTTTCCTAAAATTTAATTCCAAGTAAACTTGCTTAATATATTTGTCATTTACTCAAAGTTTTCGTAAATTGCGGGAATTTTAAAATTTTCGTCCCGAATTTATAATAACAACCCTATGAAATTTTACAATATTCATTATCAAGATGATAAAAAAAAGGAAAATGGTAAATAATACAAATACTTTTAACCTACATTTCCCGAGATGTTACTATGTTAATAGGATTTTTGGCCATATGTTTCTGAGAAAAGAAACTTTGACGATTCTTCCAGATTGGTAGTTTACTCCATAAAATATAAAAAGCAAGAAGATGTTACTGTAGTGTTGTTGGAGTATAAAATATTTGAATTTCTAAAAATTCAAAATTAACAATTAACAAACAGGAAAAATTTTAAAAATGCTCCAATAACGATTACGAAAAGAAAAATACCAATCATTTGTTGTTGATACGGACCTTATAATTACCCAGCGGGATCTGCTCCGCGTTTTGATTCCAATTAAAATATTTATATAAAATAAAAGACACCACATTATATCAATACAAATAAAAAAAATACCTCTGGTTGGTTATTAACACGTCTTCAGACGAGAGCCAAACCATATCATACCAACAACACTCGCGTTTTGTCATTGAAAAATAAGATTGTTTTTCCAAGGAAGGAAAAAAAAAATCAACAAAAAAAACCAATAGGATAAATAATTAATATTAATTGACGATCCGTCTATGAATCGGATCTGCGGAGGAAAAATGTCACAAATTTTGCTAATTGAATGATTTTTTTTATTTTGCGTTATGAAACTAATGTCAAAGAACATATTTTTTCAAGAATATCGAAAAAAAAAGAGTTTACTCTTGGGGATGTAGAGATGAGTGAAATTGAAAGTTGTCAAGAAAGTATAAACGATAGAAATCTTACTGCAGGCTGGTTTGCATCTTCCCTTTCTAAAATATATAGAAAAAATTAAATTAATGATTTAAAACAATGAAAAGAATAAAATCGTCGCATATAATAATAATAACTTATCATCTTCTTGGTGAGGAATTGCTGATGAGTTATTATAATCACGGCTAAGCATTACTTCAAAAAAAAAAAAAATATAAACAAAATAGAAAAGAAAATGGCTTGACACAATAGATTTGATTCACACCCATCTAATTTTTCCTAGAAACCTTTCTGAATCCCAGAAAAAAAGTAAATATGATTTATTTACACGAAATCAGCCACCAGAGCTATATAGCTTTATTGAATGAAAAAAAAAAAAATAAAGATTAATCTTCTTCAGAAGATACTGTTGAACTCGACTTTTTAAGCCTTAGAGATCTAGTTTTGGGAGAATGATATAATATTGTCAAGTTGATAATTAAAATATTTCTCAAATTTAAAAGGGCCTCTATAAATCGGAAAACATCTTCGCTACCAGTTGAACGTACAGGAATTTTAATTGAATATAAATTATAAAGCCGATTGATATTATCCATATCTTTAATCATAATATTAAAATGCATAACATCCCCAGCTATTCGTATTCCAATAATCCCAAACTCGTTTATTATTATTTATTTAATTTATTTATTAACAATATTGTAAAAACTGAGTTTTGTCCATTACAGAGCCCTACAAATACATGCAAAAGCAAAAAAGCTCAAATGGTTTGTTTAAAATTTATAATATCTCCATTTAAAAAAACAATAACTTAAACGTATATTTAAAAAAAAAAATGAACGAATCTTAGTTTTTTCTAATTGAACATTTTCCAATTTTAATTCTCCATTTATTTCAATCTCCTCCTCTTCCACGTCATCTACATAATTCCAACCAATTTCATTATTCACTGTCATCAGAGCCAAAATTTTTTAATTCGTTACAATTTTTACGATTTATTTCTTCGCCGTGTTCAATCATATCCAAAGATCCAGAACTATTATCATTTTGACACACCTTTTTTGGCTCATACTTTACCTTCCGTACTTCTTGTTTGATTTTTATAACTTCTTTTGATTTACAATATAATTAATGATTCAAATGTAATTTCTTTATTAATAAAGACGCGATTATTTTCCCTGCGACATGGATTGATTATTTGGTTGGTCTAAAATTATTAAAACATCTATGAACTTTCGGTGAGTGTAAACATATAACAGACCCTGTTTTTCCAACTTTTATTCATCATCAAGAAATCATATGAGGCGTGGACAGCAAAAAGGTTGAATTTGATTTCTGAACATTTTGAGGTAATGTCATAATTACATGCATTATAGGCCCAGAAACTTGCATAATAAAATCATAAGATATTTCATATGGCAATATTAAATTTTAGAAACCTAAAAACATGTTTTATAAAAATTCGGCCTTTTTCTCTGTCCACACTCTATATATCATATATATATATATATATATATATAATTTTCTTGGCGATGATGAAAAAAAATAAAAGTGTTTTATACTGGTATTAATTACCTTAAAATCCCAGTTTTAGGTAAATTGGATCAAGGGTTGAAGGGGCCCAAAAAATCTTTTTAGACTTTGAAGATTTTAAAGAATGTGGTTTAGAATTAGTTTTATTGGACTATTTTGTTTTTGTTTATAAGACCAAGTAGCTGGAGCAGGTGTTCGACGTGTAGTAGAATGTAAACGTGCAAGTTTTAATGATTCAAAAGTTCTTCCACGTAATTGTTGTCATAGATTTCGAGTCTGTTTGCATTTTTCAGGCAAAAATAATAAGAATATAAGATATGTAATCAAATCGAATTAATTAACCTAATTCATCATTGATGTAAATATAATGCAATTTTTCGCAAAAATGCAAAATATTATCGACTTGGAAACGAATATTAAATCAACCATAATTTATTCCACTCTTTGAAATTCAAAGAAACCCCATTATATCACCACTAACATAACTGAATATGCCGGGCACTATTTCTGAAATAATTACAGACATCGCCGCCACAGAACTAATACCTCCATCACCAGAACAATCAACTAAATCAACAATGGTAGAAATTCTTGATTCTAGAATAATTATTCAAAAGATTTACCTAGCGATCCAAATATTTTCTCAACTAATTATAATTCCAGGAATTTCACAGAAGAAAATTATTATTTAACATAAATGATAATTTAATATCTGTATGCATAAAATAATATAACAGACAAACTTATAATTATCAAATCCTGTCTGATATATGGTGGCGAAGTTTATAGTAATGCAAAATATCATTTAAGATCGATGACCAAATTGTGTTGCAGTTTTTTTTTTGAACGAAGCTTTGACTTTTCGTATCTACACTCAAAACTCGATAAGCCGAACTTTTAGAAAATACAAAAATAGGATCGGTTTATCAAAATTCAGGTTACAATTGGTGTTAGTATTACTATTCGTGTATAGTTATTTACTGTTAAGGTAATTATAAACCGAATTTTATCATTATAATAATAGGACGAAATTCGGTTTACATCTAATTATATTGAAATTCGGGTTAACAGAGTAATTTTATTAGTCAACCAATTTTGCATCGTTACCGGTTTATAATGGTTCGGCTTATCGAGTATTGTCTGGGAGCAGCACCTGTATAATAGACCCGATGAGTTTTTCTTATATTAACATTTATGTTAATCATATAATTCGGGTGAAAAAAGAGGTAAATCAACAATTGAAGAATTTTGAGCTTCTGATAAAGAAAGAAGAAAATGGGCATCATTAACTTTTCACGAGTTTGAGATATTATTTTTTAGTAAGCCAATAAAAATTGATGACATCATTATCATCATATTTTATGTTTTTATGTAATGATTACCCAATAATAGTGATGATTAATAATATTTAAAAAGACAGATAAATAAATCAAATTGATTTTTTTCATTCTTGCGTGAAATAAATAATTTCCAAAAAAACCACTTTGTTAATAATGATGGATAGAACAAGAGATATAGCATATCGTGTGGGACAAAGTATTAAGCAAACGGAACAAATTCTGACACATAACGAAGATTATTTTAAAATGGTCAGGGATTATATTAGACCAATTGGTGATCCAATTTATGAAGCAATCAAATATTTATGGGGAAATTTTCCACCAGCGAGATGGTTAATTTATGCATTGCTAACATTTAATTCGATTCCATTGATGATATTTGTTGGATGGTTTATCCTAACGCTGGGATTTGTTTTCGCTCTAGCTGGTGTAGGGATTCTTTGCGCAAATGGATTTTTTACATTTTTGGGGTTGGTGGTTTTTGTACCAGTAGCAATAGTATTGATAATTGTGGCATTTGTTGGTGCGTCGATTGCAACGTTCGGGTGGGCAGGTTTGAATACCGGCACTTATGTATTATCTAATATTGGAACTGTGGGAGATCAACATACATTAAATCGAGGCAAACGGAGAGAATCTATTATTGGAGGTGGCGGTAGGGGTAAAGATTCTTGGTTAATTTGAATGTTATACTGGAAATATAATAGATTTTGCATTTTAATGTATATAATTACACATTATAGTAATATGAAATAAATTTTTGCTACCAATCATTACATTATTTTCACTATATAATCTTTTATCGATTATATATAGTCACTCATTCCTTTGTACAAAAATCTTTCGCAAATAAATATTCAGGAACCTCACTGCCAAGTGTTCATACTTTTACAAAATTTAAATGCAAGGAACAATAAATTTATTTTCTCATTCATGATAGCTACTGACTGACTCACATCAGAATTTTCTATTTATATAAAATTTGAATTTTCTATAGAATTTATTTATATCCAGACAATACTTCACTAACCCATTGCTAACACTCACTAGTTGACCAATGTTATTCACAACCTTCGCATACCCACCAAAGTAAATAAAACATGGCCTTTGCAAAAGCTCCACAATTGTTGCCATTTTACCAATGTTACTTTCAAAAAAGTGCTTTAAACGGAAAAAATAAAAACATGTTGAAACGAAAATTTTGTAGAAATTCAACAGTTTGAACAACTTCGGGTCCTTGCTTGAAGGAACGGGGGAAAATACAATTCTAATGAAATAAAACTTTGTAATATAATCATTAATCCTTAAATCGTCAATAAAATGTTATTAAGCATTCTTATACAGCACTTTGTTTTTAGAAACCACGCTGTTCAACTTGTATATTTTTTATTATGGTTTTTTTAAAAAAATTATCATGGTTGTTTGGTGACTATTGAAACTAAAAAAAATTTTCGTATGTTTGAATTGTCTTTAGTGTCCGAGTTTGAAACACATATGGGCATATCAATATTAATATGTAGAGTTAGTTGTGTTAAATTAATTGATTAAGTTAACCAACTACATGTAATAGTATATAATATAAAATAAATCATACTTGAGTGTCTGGGTTTGAAACACACATAGACTGGCCAATATTGGTACGTAGAATGATTTTTACATAGTACATGAGACAGGTTTAGTTGTAGGTATTAATTTGAAGTTGATGAAAATAGTAAACTGGGGTTCTTTTATTGCTGAATCAAATCACTAGAATTTCAATTTTCAAGATTTATATATATTTAATCCTTTATCAATAAGGCTGTCAAAAACCTCTATAACAAAAAGTTAAAAAATGAAAATTGTTTGTTACACACTCCGCAAAAAAAAAAGAATTATTCTCTCCACTATTACTATTCATTAAAACACCCAAATAAAACCATTTATTTTATATAATGTCATATCACAAATTATTATCACCAGAAAGAGAGGGTTTTGTTTTTAAAATTTATAATGAAATGCATGATAATGCTTGGGTTAATTCTGATATAGAAAATAGAAAGGATTATTTTTTTTCATTAGTCCAAAAAAACAAGGAGCTTTCTGAAATTGAAAAAGAATATTGTAAAAAAAGGTTTATTTATGATTCTGAATTATATAATGCAAAAAATAAAGGGGGAAAACCAAAAGAATGTGACAAGTGTAAACTGACAAGATACTCTGATATGTTCTGTGAAGGTTGTATTAGTTTACAATTACAGAGTCTCTTCACCACTTGGACATCTGGAAATAGCATAATTGATAACTTTATTCAACAATGCCAAATGAAATCATCTCTGCCAGACAATATTTTAGAATGGATATCTTTTGAGCAATTTGAAAATATAACAAAATTAACTGAAGGTGGATTTAGTTCAATTTATACAGCTACATGGACAAGAGGAAGGATAATTGATTATGATGAAAATAAAAAGGAATTTAGTTATTTAGGAGGAGGGCAAAGTGTAGTATTAAAAAGTTTAAATGATTCAAGTAATCTAGGAAAAGGCTTTTTTGATGAGGTTGGTGGTTTTTATTTAAAACAAAATAAACAATATTGTATTATATAATACTAATTGATTTTATATTTATTTTAGGCAGTGAATTATTGTAAAATTAAATCAGGGTTGATTGTTAATTGCTATGGTATGACTAAATTCCCAGACAATGGAAATTATGCAATGGTTTTAAATTATTTGAAAGAAGGAAATTTAAGAAATTATTTGCAAAAAAATCATTTAAATTTAACATTAAAAAACAGAATTACAATCTTTGATTATTTATGTGATGCATTAGATGATATACATGAAAAAGATTTAATCCATTGTGATTTACATAGTGGTAATATACTTGTGGAAGGAGGTGGTTGTTATATTACAGATTTGAGATCATGTGGACCAGTTGATGAAAAGTCATCAAATAAAGTCTATGGAATTGTACCATATGTTGCACCCGATCTACTTAGAGGCAAAAATAACACAAAAGAAACAGATATCTATAGTGTTGGAATGTTAATGTGGGAAATCTTTGCAGGTCATCCACCATTTGATGATAGAGCTCATAATCATCATTTGATTTTTAATATATGTGAAAAAGGTTTACGACCACCAATATTACCTAAAATGCCTGAAGATTATGCGCAAATGATGCAGAGGTGCTGGGATGTGGATCCATCAAAAAGACCAACTTGTAAAGAGCTTTATGTTTTTGCTAGAAATAAACATAACAAAATTTATAAATATAATAGTAATAATACTACTAGTGGTAGTGGTAGTGATTCACAACGAGCATACAAATCACATCCAGATGCATATCATACAAGCAGAATATTAGATGAAGAGATTGCTAAATCTAAAAGTTATACAAGTAATAGTTTGTTAAATAATCTTGATTGTAATTATTAATCGAAAATTACTATCCATTACTAACAATATTAATTAATTAATTAATAAACATTAGATTCTAGTACCAATAGCAGAAGAAAGAATTGATGAATGACTAATTTAATCTCTATAAATTTTTTTATTTAGCTTTTTATTTATCCTTATTATTTTGAAATAATAAACTTTTCACAGTTTTGTTTGATTCTTGTTAGTATCATTTTGGTTAATTACATATGTAAACTCGACAAGTCAATCATGTTGGGGTGAGCTCATATGACCAACTTATCAAGTAAACCGACTTATCGAATTAAATTGCTTCAATATTAAGAAAAAGGGATGAAAATTTTGGCTTATCGAGTTTACATATGTATGGCTTAACTTTTGGGCTGCTCTTGTTGGTTGGTTGCAGATAACTCAAATAATTTGGTGCTTGTCGATTAACTAGTGTACAAATTTACTTTGGTTCTTGATTACTGCCTCTTTCCTGCACCTAGATGAATCCTGAGCACATTTAATGGTATCAGATAACTGTAAATAAATAAAGATGCCCTTTTACAAAATCCAGAAGCTTCTATAAAGTTCCTTTTATTCACCTGTGATCAATTTATTGCCAACCGATTGCAAACTTGCTTTAGTTTATTTATAAAACAGCTTGAGTAGCTTGCTTAATAGCCTTACATTTACAATTACAATAATACCACCAGTATTTCCGGTTAACCTTTGGACATTACTTCATTAACACCACTAGTTAATCCAAACCTTTGCTTGCTCACTAAAACAAGTAAACATGGCTTTTTACCAAAGCTCCATGATTGTTACCTTTTACCGTGGCACTAATTACAATTGTCACTTTTATCAAAGCGCTTTAAACAAAGTAAATAAAGGAATAAAGAGATTGTTCCTGAATATTTTAATGTGGGTATTGGGTGATAATAAATCTCAACTTTAACATAGAATACAGAATAAGATCGATTGTTTTATCAAACGTGACAAATTTACGAAACATATATTTTTTTTTGCATTGATATATTGCTTTATTTTTTTCTTTTGCTTTGGTAAAATTCGAACAAGTCGATCAAGTGGGTTTTGGTAGGTATTATTAGGAGTGAAAGTTTAAGTTTTCTGTGACCTATATATATACTGACACTGTATGTATATGTCAGAATTGTGCTTTTATTTTTTAAGGAAAAAAAAAGTCCTAGACATTACTGTAATATCAAGAAATAACTGAATAGCCAAACATATGCCTTATTATTAAATCGTTATTTATATACTGTATGTAAAATGTTCACTTACATTATAGTATATTTTAAAAAGGTTTTTTTATATATAGCATACAATATAAAGAAGGTAATTACTTCAACTCTCTTGCAAGTTATTTTCCAGGACTTAATGATGATGGATGATCAAATTTAGAGTAGTTCTTAAAGTTTACTATATAGTACTTTAGACTTTATTTCGTTATCCCTGAGGGCTGGTAACATTTTTTTTTTCAGAAATATATTTCATAATTTTCATGAAAGATTCCATTTTTTTTCTGCGCTGTAAAATACAATATTAGTTTCTCGATACTATATATTATGAAATTTAATAAAGCATATTCAGGTTTAATCAATAAATTACCGCCCTCCTTAGTTAATGAAGCTTGGACTCGTTTAATTTCTCGGAAGAGGAATCCAATGAATGAAGAAGAAGCAAGTACTATAAATCCTATAGTTGAGTTATTTTTAAGACATGAAGTTAATAAATATCAGAAAAAATTAAAAAGCCAACGTAAAAGCTGGCCTTTATTGAAAAATTCATTATATGATGTAAACATGGTTAATCAAGAATCCCAAACTCGAGATATTATTGCCCTGATTTGTAGATGCGATCAGACACATAATCGCCCTTGCTTTGCAAGTGAGAAAGAAATCAATCACCAGGTTAAGAAAGAGGTCGATGTTTTATTTCAGCGATTACTGGAATATAATGAAAAAACTTTTGGTAAATTTATGCAAGAAATTACTATAGAGTATGAAGAGCGGGTTAATAAAAATAAAAAATTGCGATATGAAATTGAGCAACAAAAGATACAATTACAAGAGGCAGAAAAATGCTTTGCATATCTGAAGTCGTGCTCTACCTATTCATCAAGTTGACTAATTGGCATATCCCAGCTGACACGTACTCTATGTGGGTGCTCAGGAGGTAAACTTAAATCGAAAACAATAAATTTCTGTTCACATAGATGCTTATTAACAAGTTTATAGATACTACGCCAGTCATTAACATATAAACGAAGTATTCTGCTTAGTTCATCTGAAGTACAAGAGCCATTGAATAATACAACATATTTTAAATTTTTTCTTATTAGTTTCGGGCAGTCAAAATAGCTCTGTGATATATATATCGAAGAAACATTAGAATGACGTCCTTCGGTAAAATAAGGTAAAATTTTTTCTTGATTTTTTTTTGGTTCAGTGCATACATCCTCGAATATAACCACTGTACCTCTTTCTGGTGAGAATGAATCTAGTTTTGGAATTTTATCAGGCTTCATAGCCCGAAATGTAATATCTTCACAATGTGGCTCTGGACTATTTGCGATTATTTGATATGCCGATTTAAGGTACATATATTTGGGTTCCTTAAGATGGTGTCCAATAAGCACGACATCATCACATTTAATGTCTCTGCTTCCTCCCCTTTTTCCATTAAACATCCGATAGAGTTTATTTCCAAGCAAAAGATCAACAACTTCTGTAGTTTTCCCTGAATTGGTTCGACCAGAGATTAAGCATGTGAAGGGTCATTGAGGAATCGAGTTTTTCGAGTCATATTTTTCTGGATTCTTGTATTCGTCAATATGATATGCAAACCTCTCAACCGGTTCAAGTTTTTCTATTTTCATCTTGATCAAGCTAAGACACTAATTATTATATCTAAAAAAATATTAATCGAACTGGATAAGTATTTAGAGTTTACCTTTATTCACAACTAAGATGAGCACCTAGATCATATATACAGGTTCTGATATTTGGCTTTTGTTTTTTAAAGTTCTTTCTTGCAATTTTGGTGATACTCAAACAATCATCAAAATAAAGTTCCCGAAGATTATGGCATGAATTTGCTATTTCATAAATAGTTCTATCTGTAATATCACACCCTTCAAGATGAAATATCTTTAAATCTTGACACAGATTCACTAATATAGAAATACATTCGTCAGGATCGATCTCTTTGACCAGTGGGAGATTCACGGCGACTCCTATTTAGCATTGATGAAACTTCCTCAATAGATGGTGCTGGTGTTATATTTCTCATATTTCTATTTCGTCTACGGTTTGAGGTATTGATAGTACGGATTCTATCGAATTCATCTTCAGGCCTCTCCCAGAAATGCGTACGAAACTCATCAAAGTATTGCGCACCCAATCGATTTCTCCGTGCTCCACGTCTACCCGACATATATTCACACATTGCCTAGGGAAAAGTCCCATTACAAAGTAATAATTGGGGGATTAAATAGCGAGCTAGATAAAAAAATAATGCTTTATCGTGCGAACTTACATTATAACTCCGAATAAGATTCGAAAATTTTTTTTACAATGATAACCAGTAAAATTAGTATTATGTTCTTGATTGATTTTATCTGCAATACTACGTCAAAATACGTTTCGATTTCTTCCGAGGTTATGGTACTCTATATTTCTATTTTTTCGTTCTTCGATTAGAGTAGCTATATGCGCATCTGTCCATTCTACCATTTTCAACCAGAGTTCAACCCGTATTTATATTTTATTATATATTCATTATGAGAATGTATAACCAAGTTCATACCATTTTCTACTTATTTCGTATCGCTCAAAAAAAACATTATAACCAAACTTGAATTGGTATTACATTCATATACCTCGGGTTTGCACATCTCAGATTTGTTTATTTCGGACCGGACGATCTCAATTAAATCATATCGATATGCTGTAGAGGTGAAACCTTTAATCCACGGCGGCCAAATAGTAAACTCTTCTTTTTGTCTATGAAAACAAGAAAAAAAATTATACTTCTATAATCTTTGAGATTTTTCCCATGTGCGCATGAAAAAAATTTTTATGTGGTGAAACAAAAGTATAGTACAACTTTTTATGCAAAGATGCTCGATTGGTCGTTTTCGTGACATTTTTCCCCCGCCGATCACTAATTAAAATAATTAATTGATGATCCGTCGACAAAAAAATATTTTACATCCCCGTTACACAATAAATATTTAAAAAATTCTATTCTTGCAAAATTATCATTTTAAAATGTCAATTGAATTTAATTCAAGTTTTATTGAATCTGGATCTA
>CAJVPN010000149.1:0-41372 GCA_910592215.1 Entrophospora candida
ATTTTTAGCTTAGAAACCATACCCACTTTGCTTAATAAAACTTTGAGATACCCTCCATTAAAGTTTTAAAAACAATATATAGTAAATTACTTGAAATGCAGATCTTTTTTTTTAAATTTTCTCAAAACATCATTTTCACAACATGGTCTGTTTCTATTGTCCAGACCCCATATATTAAAATCAGTCACTGTGAAATGTCATCCGACTAATATATAAAAAATTTCAATTATACGGAATAATGAGGTTTATTATATAAATTCATTATAACGAAATCTTTTATTTAATAAAAAAAAATAGGGATAAGATTTTGTTTGGTATAACAAAAATCTATTATAACGAGGTCCGTTATAACAAGGTTTGACTGTAACTGAAAAATAGGATTTATTGTTTTTAAATAAAATCATTAATTAATAAATTTTTTTTGATAAAAATAAATTTAATTTTATAGTGATTGAAGTGGCTGACCAACCAGAGGTTGCAGACAATTACAGGCAGCTGCTGACAGCTGCAGCAATCGCAGACTTACAGCAGTTGCAGCATTAGGTGTCAATATTTTTTGGGGAGTTGCAACTTCCTAGTTGCAGAGCCATCTTTACTCTTTATGCCCTTTAAAGTATTGAGAGTTTGATTTATTTATGCATTACTGGCCAAATTTAACCATTACTTTCATGTTTGAGGATAGTAGACATGTAAGTCTTCACATAAAACAGCCAGATATTTTGAATAGCTTGAGATTCAATACTAGACAGAGCAGAGGTTGCAATTGATCGAAAATGAGAAAGCTATTGAGTTGGTCAAGATAGAACATATTATGGTATCTGCTTTTTCACATAACATATGACTTTCTTGCTATAATACACTATCTTTCTAAATAATTTTGATATATATGTTACAGGTTTCTCACTTATGGAATAATACAGAAGTGATGGTGAAGATTTACCAATGCATTTTTGATGGCTTTATAGAATTTAGTAATGAAACAATAAGAATACCAAAACACACATTAGAACCTGATTGCGAAAGTGAAAGTAATTCTTGTAAAAACAGAAACCTGTGAGTATCTTCACTGTGAATGTATAGTTAGATATTTAAGATTTCTAATTTGTTCTTGTTCATTAAAGTCAGCATTGAATGATCCCAAAGAGTTTTCTCCTTATGTTTCCAGGGATGATAATACACCACCCTCTCTATACAACAATGTATTTATTACTGAATCCTATAAAAATGCTTTGAGTGATTTAAAAGAAATTGATACAGAAATTGGTGCAACCCAAGATGATGAAGAAATCAGAAACCTTACTGAGGTAATTTGAAATTTATCATTACTACCTTCTATGTATAATAATAACTGGGCTCACTCCGACTTAATAATTTCTAGCATTAGGTGCATATCTGTAACAAATTATTAAATGTCTTGCTTGCACACAAAAACAAAGAAAAACAATCTGGAAAAATTTTATGTCATCAATACCCCTCAACAACATCATAGATCTTTACCGATAAAGAAATATATGAAGCAATTAAAAGTATTTTGAATGATGATCAACTTGAATTCCACAGAGGAGTTCTTCAAAAACAGATTTGGGATCAGAGCAATGAATTCAAGCATTATATTAACCAATTTACTGAAGACAAATGTAATAGAGTTCATGTCCCGACTCTCATCCATAATATTTATATTTCCAGTAGATTTGACTCCAGTTTTCATGAAGCTCATGACATAGCTCAACATATAATGATACATTGGTAAGTGCTTACTTTATGTGTTAACCAATTCTTCACACTACTTACTTTATATGAATAGTTCTGTTTGCTTGAAAGCGCCTGCTACTTGTGGATCTGATTTCTTTCATCTCGAACGAACTTACACAGTTGACATAGTGGTTTACATTCTCAATAGACTATTTCGAATGCACAATGATGTACTGGATGGTGGATGGCAAGTGTTATTATGATTTCAAAGTATTGACAATCGTATCTGCTAATAATTCTATTCTGCTCAGGATCAAACTGACAACTCCCAACACTAAGAGTCATAAAATTGATGGAATTTCTAAAGCAATCAAAATGAAAAGAAAAAATCAAGCTATGATAATCATTGAATGTTCAAAATGTCAAAGATGCCTGAGTCTAAAAAATACAATGATTATGATAAATTATGTAGGAACTCAATACGACTATTAAACAAAGTATTAGAATATGTACCAAAAAATTATGCATGAATATATCTCGTACAATGTACTGGTGTGTATTGTGGATAATAGTAAAACACACATACACACACATATATATGTAGTATATATATATATTTATTTATTTATATGATTTTCTTCATAGGTGGTTACCTGGTTCATCCTCTTCCATCAGTCTATTTACTTAACCAGTTCTTACGTGTAAAAATATCTGTAACCTTCAACGATTTCGAAGATTTTTCAAAAGGAATGATTGATCTTATGAACTGGCAGGTATGGGCTTGAAAGATGTATATCTCTTTGCCGGATATTTATAGTGACTGCTCTTGTTATTTCAGACTGATGTCCTGTTAACAGTTAAGAGGATTAATAAAGCTTGTGAAATTAAAAATGATGGAATACACATAACTCCGATACAAGATACATCACAAAAGGACAAGACAAGAAGTGAAACTAAAAAAGCGACTAATGACAATAATGATAATTTCCCACCTTCGCCAAGCCCTGGCTTGCCGTATTCTGAATTATCATCAAATTCGACCCTTTTGTGACATGATGTCTTAAACGCGAATCAAGTCATGTTGAATTAAATGGCTTTAATCTGTCCTATATTATTCAGACCAAGGAGAAGGGGCGATAGTTGTTTATTTACAAAAGTTATTTTTGTATCTACTATTTGCTTTAGTGCTCTATAGAAAATTAAATCAATTTATGTTTAGCCAACAAATGATGGACCATACGAAAAAAATAATGCTTTTTATTTGCTATCTGCTTTATCTGCTTGCCTTGCTGAACAATACAAGAATTAATACCCTTAATATTATTATCATACAATCAAATGTAGGGTTGCCTTTCGAAACTTTTGGTCATTTTCTAAATGATTTCTAAACTGCTTCTAAACGAGTTTCGAAGGGGTTTTAATAATGTCTAAACTAGTTTCGAAGAGCTTCGAAAATTTCCTAAACTAATTTTTGGATTTCGAAAGGCAACACTGATCAAATGTCATTCACATTAACCATAAAAGAAATCAACATTAATTTTATCAGAACAAAATAGCAATAAAACTACGCCTCATGAATACAAAGAATTTAACAAGGTATTATTTCCAGGTATGGATATTTTATCAAACGGCTCACATTTGGTTACATAATTAGATTTAAAGCCTCAATAACATAAAAAAGACATTTACTATGATGGATATGGGCGTGGGGATCACATAATATAAGAAAAAGATCGTTGAGAAAATGCCAATCTTTGATGGCGAAAACATTGAACCAAAGAGTACTATTTATTGGAGAATAAAACATTGCATTTATTTGTAGCGATTTTTACAACAAGAAAAGGATAGCAAAAATGAAATAATAATAAAAACTTCAGTCTCACAAAATTTAAACTTCTTTGGATGTGTGTTATTTAGAAACATTTGTGTTTTCGCCATGCAGTAAGTCATAAAAAAGTTGTCTATTTTGCCAATTATGATAGAAAATAAAAAAGAAGTTAGATGGATTAGATTAAATAGCCAACCTTACTAACGAATAATTTTGGTTATTGATTTGATATTAATGATTTGTAGGATAGTTGTTTTACTCAAGCCGAGCCTTGTTATTATTTTCTTTTATTCAAGAAGTATATATAACTTGGAATATTTAGCGTATTAATATATATTAATATGTTAATTAGAGAATGCACAAACATTTTATTTGCGACACGAAATAATAAAATTGTACTTCAGTCACTTGTCACTTTTTAGCGAAATTTTAACGTAATAGTTTCGTCGGACAATTTGTCTAGCTTGATGATTAACCATGATCATTGATTTCCTGTCTCAATTAACGAACTTATTTAACAAACAAATTTTAATGGAGTTAATTTATCAGATTTTTAATAATAAATACTGATATAAAAAGTTACAATAAAATCAATTTATTTGATTTAATAAATATATAACAAATGATAAAGAAACGTGGTAAATTTACTGAGATGTACCACACAAAAACCGATAAAATCTAACCAAGAATCCCCATAATCCCCATAATCCACAGAATCCACAGAATTTCCATCTTCCGGTTTTGCGGACTGGCCTAACGGATCCTTCTTCTGAACCATCATCACTACTAGTTGATGGATTATAAACTACTACATTTTGCTTTTTCAAATCTTCAAGCTCATTTTCTAATTTTTCTATACCCGTCATGTACTCTTTTATTCTAACATTCATTTCAACTAAATTTGGTGGATAATAAATGTTTCCACAAGTATTTAAGTGGTTGAATATTTTTTTTCTTGATTCTTCTCGAGTTTCTTCTGCACCTTCCTTAGTACGATGTGTTATTGGTGGATTATCTACATGAATAACCTTTTTACATTCTTTAATTATTGTAGAAAGTTTGTCATTTTCCTTAATCATATCTAAACGATCTTGTTCACACTCAGTATCATCTTCAAAATCTGGAAATTTAGTTCTAACTATAGTTGTAAAATTAACAATATCTCGACCAAAAATAACTGTTTGTAACAAATAATAAGCTTCAATTTCCTCTTCCCTAAATCTTCCATCGGTGACAAATAAAATTTGGTTAAATCCGCCTTTAATATCACAGACAGTTTCTGCAAAGTTATATAATATTTCTTGAGGGGTTAACCTTCTATCACCAATCCCCATTGTATCAATTGCTTTCATATTATTATTATTATTGATTACATTAGCTAAAGTAGTTTTTCCACTTCTTTTTCTACCAACTAATAATACTGTTGTAATCCTGACTTCTTCATTTGAAGATGATTCATACTCAAATGAGGTTAATAATGCGTAATTATTTTCGGCTTTTTTATTTGCGTTCAAAAATGCCATTTTTTTTTTATTTGCGTTCAGAGATGCCATTTTTTTTTTATTTTCACAAATTAAAAAAAGCCAATATGTGTGTGTATATATATATATATCGTTGATTACAAATACTAATTTAAAGGAGGATAAATTTTAGTCCTGTTTTAGTCTAATAGAGAAACTTATCTTTTCATTATGACGTAAATGGTATCGTAACAATATGTATGACAGAGTAGGGCTAACAGGAATTAAAAAAGTTTTGCACAGTTACAGCATTGGGTTTTTCTGTGAATCTCTTTATTTTTTTTAAACAAAAAAAAAGCAAGGGGGTGAAATTCTCGTTTGAAGGTTGAAAAATTTGTTCATTCATCCACCTTCCCAAATAAGGGCTCGTTTACGGTTTAGGATTGAGGAATTTGGTCATGACTTTATGTACTACCATGCTTTCCTTCAGCATAGTTTTAATAATTGAGCAACTAGTTTCACCTGATGCTTTCCTGGAACATGAAATGTAGTTCGATATAAAAGTTTATGAGAGGTATGCTTTTTGATTGAAAAATGACTTTTGGGTTGCTTTAAAAATTCAGTTGGATTTTGCGGAAATGAAAACTCAATTTTAATTGAAGGACCTTAGAACTAGTTTTACTATCATCCCATGTATTTTATTTTCATTTAAAATGACAAAACACAAAATAAAAAAAAATATAAAATACATTTTTTTTATTTTTAAAAAAAATTGATATACATATGTTTTAGGAAATAAAACATTTATTATTATTATTATTATTATCTTTTAATTCCTTAATTACTTCTTCGAGTTCTCGTTGTTTCTTACTTGCAGCTTGTCGTTGTTCGTCTCCTAGTTCACTTGTTTCATCCAATTTTTGTCTCAGATCATTTATATCATTCTGTAATTTTTCTTTAAGTGTCATATAACCATTTATTTTTTTATCCACAATGTCTTGTAACTTTTCTGACATATAAACTTTTGTGCAGGTGCTTAAATAGGCCAGTAATCGTTTTCTTGATTCTTTTCGGGTCTCTTCTACGCCTTGTTTAGTACGAAATGTTATTGGTGGATTATCTACATAAATGACCTTTTTGCATGATTTAACAAGTTGAGAAAGGTTATTATTTTCAGAAATCATATCTTGGTAATCATTTTCACATTCAGCATCATCTTCAAAATCAGGAAAACTTGTCCTGACAATAGTAGTATACTCAAAAATACTTTTATCAAAGGCAACTGATTGTAACGTTTCAAAGTTTTCAATTTCTACATTGGTAAATCTCCCGCTTGTGACAAACAAAACTTGATTTATTCCATATTTAATAGCTTCAGCAGCCATGACTAATTTACTTACTACTTCTTTTGGCGACATTTTAGTATCTCCAATTCCTACAGTATCAACTATTTTGTATACTTTTCCATCAACCGTGTAATTGTGAATATTAGTGTCTTTGGTTGAACTAACTGAACGATGACTTACATCATAATTTTTAGAATTACTGATTACATTGGCCAAGGTTGATTTTCCACCTCCTGTACTTCCAATTAATAAAACTGTTATTATATCGACATCTTTATTATTTTCATTATCTTTATCATCATCATTCATACTCGAGTATCTAGGTTTGTTTTCGTACGACATTGTTGTTATTTATTAAATATCAAAAACCCATTTTACTTTTATATAAAAATTTTAAAATCATTTGCACGAAATCTCGTCATTTAAAACTTGTTTAATTACTAAAAAGTTTATCTATAACACGTCATACATGCTTATTAAAAAATACTAATCAGTCCTAGAGGCTTAAAATTCTAATTTAAATTTATCAGGAAATACAGACTGGCGTTATAAAGAATTGAATAATTTTTAATATTGTTTATTTTTCTTTCGATCTTTCATTGCATTTCTTGTTGGTTTTCGACCCTCTTTTATTTTGAAATATTGGGCATCTTTTGATTTGTAATCTGCTAACAAGTTTCGGGACAAATGAAATCTTGCGCTTTATGCAAAAACGTCACTTGTAAAAATATTTGAAATCAGAAGGTATTATTACACATGTAAATTCGATAAGTCGGTCATTTATTTATATTATCAGGTAATTTAAACAATTTATACAATTTATTGCCACGTCCAACTTATCAAGTTTACATTTGTATTACTAATACTTGACTCCTAATGAGATTTTAACATGAAAATAATCACAATCGTTTTGAAAATATTGTTCGTATGAGTTTTGTCATTAAAAAATTACAATTGAATTTAGTTAAGGATTGAGTAAATTTCTCATGTCATAATTTAATCGAAAACTTTCCTTTCAAAGAAATATTGAAAATCATAATTAAATAAATAATAAATACCTTCTTAGCTTCAGGATTCAATATCCAGATTCAAAAAGGCCTGAAGACAATCAAAAGTCGTATCGAGAGTTATAAAACGACGTTTTTTTTCTAAATTATCGAATATTTATTTTCCTTATCTTCTAGTTTTACTTTCCTTGTTAAAAAGTAAACCTCTAGAAAATTTCTATTTCGATTTTCAATTTCAGTCGAAAATTTTAGGTTCGATTCAAAATGTTGTGAAACTAATACTAATACTAATACTAATACTAAAATTGACTATCGAAATCGAAACAAAACTATTTCGTCGTAGTCATTGTCAATTTTATTTTTTATTTTTATTTGTCATGTACACATGTAAATTAGATAATTCGGTCATTATTTATATTATCAATTGATTGTTGCGTCCGACTTATCGAGTTCACATGTGTATTTTATGTTTGATTTGTTTCCCTGGATAAAATCAGGTTCCACTGATAAAGTTGTTATTCTCTTGGACAAAATAATGGTTCCCACAAGTTTCTGCTCAACAAACCCATATCAAATCAACTCCTAAACCATTTATTAAAAGCTGATCTACTAAATTATTTCAAGAAAAGTTGCAACGATATTTTACTGTATTATGTGCTATGTGTGATTATTGATTTATTTGTTTCTCAAATTAGATTTTATTAGGCGTTAATAATAAATAATTTCGACCATTTTCACACTATATATACTAGAACATTTTTATCCAATAATTAATTAATTCAATTTTTCTTTTATCTCAGGCAGTCTAATGCATTAAACAACAATTTGACATCACATCAAAAGAAAATAAAATCGAATTTTACTATTTCTAAAAGTATTTTTATATATAGAAAAAGATTTCTTTTTTATTAAATACCAATTTCAAAGGTTACCTACCTTCCTTGTGTATAAGATGTTACATGATATAATTAATTTTTACATGACTATAGATTTTAAATTTATGCGATCTCATAATGTGCCTTGAATTTGCATTGACTATCACAACTCGATACCAATTCTACCTATAAAAATAGATATGATTCCGTAAAGTGATTGCTTTGCCACGTTTCTGACAATTATCTATCTTTTGGATAACGAATAATCTTGATTAATGTCATCAGAGTTATAAAACAATTACATCAAGTCAAAAATAATGAAAGTCAAAACTCTTGACTTGAGTAAAAAAGTAAAATCTTTGACAATCAAATTGATCATTGAAATCGAATTACACTTCCAGGGTTTAGGATCAACATCCAATATCTAAATTCCTAAAAAGTTTCAAGAGAGAACCTATTGTGAATCCAAAACCCAAACTTGTTCCAGGTCCACGGCATTGCCACAAATTGGTCAACAAGTCCCAATCTCAATGTGAAATTTACTGCATCGAAGATATAAGGAGATAAGGAGCATTGTAACCTTCTGTCTGAAAAAGATATCGATGCATATTCCATACCTTTGCTTGGTGCAACGATAAACTTAAAAGTATCCCGAATTTCATTTTATTTTTGGGATTGCTATTTCTCACCACGGTGATGGTCACCACCAGTGAGAAATAGCAATACCTTTATCTTTTTTTTTAAACTTGCCTCGTGTGAAAGTGTGAACTTAAATTTAGCTCTGCCAGTCTGGCTCGAGTTTATTGTCGCACTTCTGCTAAATAATGTATGATAAACTTTGGGCTTTAGTCATTGCCATGACTAAAGCATTGGTTTCTCACCAAATGCATTCATTTTCGAATATTAAAATTGTACTTTTTTCGTTCCAGCCACCCGTCACTTTTTTATTAGCAAATTTGATGTCGAACAACTTGTCTATCTCAATGATCATTATTTTCTCAACTAATATTTTGGAAGTTATTTAAAGTTACAATGAAAACAGGAGATATTTTTATCAAAATGTAATAAATTTATTTTATAATTCATAATTAAATGAAGCACATTAAAAATTCTTAATATGGATTCATAGAACTTATATAATAATAAAATTTTTCTTTTAGTTGCGTAAAAGCAATTTGGTATTTATTTTTATTGTTTTCTTCTGAGATACCGCTACTAGTTGATGGATTATAAACCACTACCATTTGCCTTTTCAAATCTTCAAGCTCATTTTCTAATTTTTCTATACCCGTCATGTACTCTTTTATTCTATCATTTAATTCAACTAAATTTGGTGGATAATGAATCTTTCCACAAATATTTAAATGGTTTAATATTTTTTTTCTTGATTCTTTTCGGGTTTCTTCTGCACCTTCCTTAGTACGACGTGTTATTGGTGGATTATCTACATGAATAACCTTTTTACATTCTTTAATTATTGTAGAAAGTTTGTCATTTTCCTTAATCATATCTAAACGATCTTGTTCACACTCAATATCATCTTCAAAATCTGGAAAATTAGTTCTAACTATAGTTGTAAAATTAACAATCTCGACCAAAAATAACTTCTAATAAATCATAAGCTTCAATTTCCTCTTCTCTAAATCTTCCATTGGTGACAAATAAAATTTGGTTAAATCCGTCTTTAATATCATCATAATCAATATTTTCTGCAAATTTACGTAATATTTCTTGAGGGGTTAACCTTCTATCACCAAACCCCATTGTATCAATCGCTTTCATATTATTAATATTATTGATTACATTAGCTAAAGTCGTTTTCCCACTTCTTTTTCTGCCAAATAACAATACTGTTATAATCCTAACTTCTTCATTTTCAGGTTTCTTATTTGTTTCTTCGTTTTCATTTGAAGGTGTTTCATCTTTAAATGTGTCTAGCAATGTGCCATTATTTTCGGCTTTTTTATTTGTATTCAAAAATTCCATTTTTTTTATTTCCATAAATTAAAAAAAACAGTGTGTGTATATATATATATATATATATATTGTTGATTACAAATACAGTCGACCCCTCTATAATTCACACCCCTTGGGACTGGGAAACAAGTGTGATTATAAAAAGTGATTATAAGGAGGTTTTCTTTATAAGTTCATTAGTAAGTAGTTCCAAGCATGATGTTCTTATAAAGGAGAATGACTATGGATGAGGTCGATTGTACTGATTTTAAGGACAAATTTAAGTTTGGTCCCGTTTTAACCAAATAGGGAAAATTGTTTTTTAAGCCTTTCAAATGGCGCTAACTTGTCACTATTTGGTTTTTTTTTAATATCAATTTGGAACGGTCCCTTAAATGGTTTTTCGAAATAAATTTTTTTTTGTAAACTAATACTAACAGGGGATTAAAAAAAATTTTGTACAATTAAAGATCAGTTACATTCTCGTGAAGGACAACAAATACGCATTTTTTCTGTGAATTTATCTCATTATTATTTTTTTTTTAAAAAAAGCGAGGGGATAAAGCACGCAGGAAATTCTCCATTGAAAGTTGAAAAACTTGTTCACCCACCTAAGGTTGCTTGCCGAAATCTCTTAATGACTGCCGAAACTCTGCTGAAACTCTAATAAACAATTAGTGTGTAACATGTCTAAACTCTGCCAATTGGTTTCCGGAGGAGTTTTGGCAAGCAACCATACACTTCCCGAGTAAGAGCTCGTTTGCAATTAGGATTAAAGAATTTGGTCATGACTTTATGTATTTCTCGTGATTTTCTTTGGCATAATTTTAATAATTGTGAAATTGGTTTCGCTTGATGCTTGCCTTCGATAAATATAGTCATAGTGTATAATAAATCACGATTATCATAAATTGCTAAATGATCCTGGAACATGAAGTGTGTTTTGATATAAAGTTTATATGGAGGTGTGCTTTCTAATTGAAAAATGAATTTTGAGATCGTTTCTTTCTATTAAAAAAATTCATATGGATTTTGCAGAATATAAAATGAATGAAAACTCAATTTTAGTCCGATAATCTTAAAGCCAATTTTTACTATCATACCATATACATTATTTTTATAAAAACATAAATCAAAAAAATATGAAATACACAAAAATTGTAATATAAACTAATTATTTTATAAAATTATGCACCCTCCTTCTAACTTCTTAATTCTTTCCTCAAGTTTTCGTTGTTCATCCGCTACTCGTCGTTGATTTCGTTCTTGTCTTTGTCGCTGCTCACTTGCTTCATTCAATTTTTGTCTCAGGTCATTTATTTCATTCTGTAATTTTTCTTTATGCGTCATAAAACCTTTTAATTTTTCATTCACAATTTCTTGTAACTTTTCTGGAATATAAACTTTTGTACAAGCGTTTAAATAGGCCAGTAATCTTTTTCTTGATTCTTCTCGGGTCTCTTCTGCACCTTGACTAATACGACGTGTTATTGGTGGATTATCTACATGAATGACCTTTTTACATGATTTAACAAATTCAGAAATGTCATCATTTCCAGAAGCCATATCTTGGTAATCCTTTTCACATTTGGCATCGTCGTCAAAATCAGAAAAATTTGTCCTGACAATAGTTGTATACTCAAAAATATTTTTATCAAAAGCGGCTGATTGTAATATTTCAAAACATTCAATTTCTAGATCAGTAAACCTTCCATTAGTAACAAACAAAATCTGGTTTATTCCATATTTAATAGCTTCAGCAGCCATAACCAATTTGTTAATTATTTCTTTTGATGACGTTTTAGTGTCTCCAATTCCTACAGTATCAACCATCTTGTATACATTTCCATCAATTGCATAATTGTGAACATTAGTATCTTTGGTCGAACTAACTGAGCGATGGCCTACATCAAAATCATTCGAACCGCTGATTACATTTGCCAAAGTCGATTTTCCACCTCCTGTACCTCCGATCAATAATATCGTTATAATATCGACAGTTTTATTGTTTTTATTGCCTTTACTATCATTCATATTTGAAGAGTAAATTTTATTATTTATCAAATGTCAAAAAATCACTTTGTTTATTTATACCGCTAAAAATTTTAAAATATCCCACCCCAAAATTTTTTAATTTTAATTTACAACAATATCATGTCTATTTGATTATTAAAATTTATCTATGGCATGTCATCAAAAAATATAAGATCAGTCCTGTTTTATTTTACGAGGCTTTAAATCTAATTCAAATTTATCAAGAAAGTTTTTCCCTTTATATAGTTAAAGGAACTTTACAGAAACTCGCATTTTGTTTGAGATATAGAAAAGATATCTTAGAGTTATGTCTGAGATACATCATGACGATGTCTTAAAGATATAGTTATGTCTGCCATAACTATATCATAATTATCGCATATAGATATCTTTAAGATTTTTTTATTAAAAATTGTTTACTCAAAATGATGACTTTACGAGTTAATAAAGTTTACTGTAAGATTTATTATATTTTTATTTAAATGTCATATAGTTGTTTTTTAGTTACTACAAAGATAAGGTAAAGATATTAAGAAAATATCATTAAATTTTATAAAAGATGCACCCTGTAAAAAATATACTCCGTGATTGGTCTCTGTACACCACCAGATCTAAAAATAATTGATAGTATAATTGTTATTACAAGAATATATCAATTAGAATTTTTGATGTTGAATTTTCTACCTATTTTCTAAAAATAATAAAATGTGGCCGCGTAACAATTCTTCTGATCGTACACCGCCAGATCTAAAAAAAGTGATTAATAATTGATATTACATATAATTGTTATTACAAGAATATATCAACTAGAATTTTTGATGTTGAATTTTCTACCTATTTTCTAAAATAATAAGATATGGATGCGTAACAATTCTTCTGATCATACACCACCAGATCTAAAAAAAGTGATTAATAATTAGTAGTATAATTGTTATTACAAGAATATATCAATTAGAATTTTTTGATGTTGAATTTTCTACCTATTTTCTAAAAATAATTAAATATGGCCGCGTAACAATTCTTATGATTGTACACCGCCAGATCTTACAAGAATATATCATAATTAATAATGATTTCGTTCAACCTTTGGAAAAAGAAATACCTTTTAATTTAATTATATTATTACATTTCTAAATATATATATAAAATATTAATGTAAATATTTAAAAAAAGTCATGTTACCATTACGTGGGTCCATAAAACTATTTTTTTTTATGAATCCCTCTAAAACTAATTAATCAACACCAGATGAGATCTACAAAGCTTGGAAAGCAAGTTTTGTAAAATATACTTGATGAATGCTTTATCTAGTTGCATGATAAACGAGTTTGATTATTTGAAAATGTCATATAAGTATTTAAAATCCAAAAAAAAACGCTCTTTACCTATTACCATATATTTTTGTATCTTGGTAAATACTTGATCGAATTGAGGGTCTTAGATTCAAAAGAAAGCCTGAATTCTATTGCACATAATATTCAAAACTTATTTATAGTTAATATTTAGTATATTGATTTTAAATCACAATTCATTGACGCATTTTAATAATAATAATAATAATAATAATATTAAATATCTCTTTACATTTCTCTTCTACTTTTTTGACAATTGGTATATTACTGTTGCTTGCTCATATTATTTAATTATTTTAATCGTATTATTTATGTAGGAATTAAATGTAAAAGAAAAAATTTTAAACTGTATAAATATTATAAATATTCATGGCAATATAATTATTTGCATTTATACTTGCATTTGGACGCGTCAAAAAATTTTACTATGATGCAGATCAATTTTATTATTTTGGGAAATGTCACGCGACTAGATAATAATAATGTATTTCCGTGTGATTTCCGTATTAGTAATAAAGAGATAGATTTCGGGTATAGATGTAACTTCGGTAAATCGAGGTTTGTTATATAGAGGTTTTACTGTAGATTAGTTATATTAGGATCCTCCTCGTAATTATTTTCGAAAGTTGCAAATGGCCTTTAAAAGTTTAACTGCCTTCCCACATACGAGCGCTGCTCTACTGATTTTTTATTTTTCTAAAAAATCTACGCTTTTTCTAGTTTTATTGTTTTACAACTTGTGTAACATTCCTTTGTTTATTTTCAGGATCATTCATTTCCGTATTCTATTATAATAATAATCTTCCCCAGCGAAAAAGCACGGCCACGTATTTTTTTGGGAGGATGGCGTTGGGATACCTAAGATGTTACTATATCTGAAATTTTAGGTTGAGAATTTTTAATTAGTAGTAAAGGGTAGTTGTCGTAGTAAAACCTTGAGTTCTTGCGATTTATACTCATAGCCACGTGACAGACTTTATTTTCTTGAAATAAGGAGGATCAAATTAACCCAATTTGGAATATTTAATTTAATTATTATTATATAGAATAATGAAATAAAAAATTTTTTTCCCATACTTATGCTATCTCTCCGTATGAACGATTCGCCTGCTTCTATTTTTTTTTAATGACTCTACCTACCATTATCAGTTGTCTTCGATTTCCATTTCAATATATAATAATTATGTCTTATTGACATGGGTCAGTTAATAGCTCACGTTTAGAATTACTAATAAAATATACATATAAAACAAAATACCAGATAGAATTCTTTATTCTTTTCCTTAAATGGTGTGATTATATGGATTGATTATGATTTAGCCAAACTGTTGTTTTATTATTCAACGTGTTAAAAGTAAAATAATATGCTTCAAGAAATATAATATGTGGCGCTATCAGTTTATTCAAAATAGTAATCACAATCTTATCTCGACACGGTAAAGAGATATTTTATATCCAAAGAATATTTTTATAGGAACAGAGATTTTTTTTAATAGATAATCGTATTATTGTGAACCAAATAAATCAATATCACGTGAAAGCACATCTTCTATATACATAGCCTTTGGACCCTGGATGATTGTGACCTTGTTATTATTATTATTATTATTATTATTATTATTATTATTATTATTATTTATTATTATTATTATTATTAAGGGAATTTGCAACCTAATTTTCAAAAATAGCAAGAAAAATTTTACGCGTATTAGTATATAATTCCCTATTATTATTATTATTATTAAAAGTAACGTGTTTTAGTGGCACGTGATATTGTCACTTACTTTCTTGGTACTATTGGTTGTACAATATGATTAATGAAATTTTTTTGGAGGGAAAGTAATTAATATATATATATAACCTTAAAAAATAATTATTAAAAAACCGAGAGAGAGAAAACGAAAAATATTCTATAATAAGATATTATTATATATAAATATAGAATACAAGTAAATATGAACTTGTGTGTGTTGTTTGACATTATGCAAGATTTTAATTAATTGTAACTTTCAAAATTAATTGATGCCTCTCTCAAATGATTCTTAATAATAATTAGTTTATTATAATCAATAAGATTGATATTATAGTTAATAAGATTATTGTAAATTAATAAGGTTGATAATTATAATATTAATATAATTATTGACTATTGGTAATTTAACTGTTAATAAATATTTGTTAGATTTAAGCATATTATTATTATATACACAATTACATAATATTAAATTGATATTGAAATAAAATGTATATTTTTATTAATTAATTAATTAATCATTTATATTACTTTTTTTTTTTCAGAACACATACACACACACGTACGCACGGTTGCCCTACAATAAAATCATAGTGCACAAAAAAACATCCGAGAATTAATGAGCATCAGATGGATGTTGATGTTTTTTAGTGCCTTTGATTATTATATTATAAAAATTGTCAATGATTCTTTTTAAATGATGGATGTTGATAATGACGACAAGTTATTTATTATTCGTCGTATATGGAAAATAAATCTTGTCTTTTTAAATTTTTTTCTTTAAAAAGTTCCGAAATAAAACTCCCAATTTAAACTGGAAAAAATCAATCAATCAAGTATTACATCATATATATGTATATATATATATATATATATATATATATATATTTATCAATCATTTTAATATCATTATCTAATATCTATTGTGGACAACGGTCCATCAACTGCTTATTATCAACACTATTTTTTACCAAATAAACAAAAAATTGTCTTCAGACATTAAACCAACCAATTTTTTTTAATTTTCTAATTTGGAACAATCGTATAAAATATAATAATAATGTGAGTGTGCATATTTTTATATCATTTATTCTTATTATATTATTATTATTTATTATATTTTATTATTATTATTATTATTTATTTAATGTACAAAACGCCGTCTAAATGATTTTTACAAATAAAGAGACTGGAAAGACTTGGAGAAGAAATGGATGGAATTATGTGCAAGTCGAACAATGAAATAGAATGTAAACAAAAAACCTGTAAAATTCAAGTTTCAATATCTTATAATAAACAAATATAAATAAATAATTTAAAAAAGAAATGCTCTTCTTTTTTCTCTTTTACAAAAATATATAAAAATTTTTTTATTTATTTTTCCTCTTTTTTTTTCCTTTTGAAAAAACTTTTTAATAAAAAAAAAAAATAAAGAAATAAGCTTTCATTAACTCTTATTGCTTTTATTTTCCTGTTCAAAAACATTATTATATCATCATTTTATATTATTTAACAAAGAAAAACAACAATTAACGTGTTCATTAATATCATATATATATATATATATTGTACATTATTATTTATTATATTATATATATATATATATATATTATATTATAAAACGATATTCGTCAATTAAAAAAATTTATAAATAGTTAACATTCTTTTACTCACCTTCAAAATAATTTATTACCAAGAGACTTAGAGATTGTTTTAAATTTTAAAATTTAAATCTAAATTCACTAGATATACACATACACTCTTATTACAACTTTACAATCTCTCCAACCAACCAACAAAAAAACCAACCACAACAATTAAACTTAGCAAATAATAAGCCTTTTTTTCTTCAGAAGGGAAAAAAAAGAGGGTAAAAAAAGATTATTCAACAAATAAAAATAAACAAATAGTTGTTTGTAATGGACATCCCATATCCATCATTCTCATCCTTTTCATCATCGCCACCATCATCATTTATAAATAATAGCGAATCACAACAATCCTTTTACACAAGTCAAACAGTTTGTCCAGAATGTAACAATTCTTTACCGTTAATACAAATAGATGGATGGTGTAAAGATTGTGAGAAATTTAATTTTCAAAAGGCATTTTCCAAATGGACAAGTGGGAATGAAAACATTGACAATTTCATCAAGGAAACTCAACTAAAATCAACCAGACCAATTGATTATTTGGAATGGATACCATATGAACGATTCAAAGATATAAAATTTATAGATAAAAGCAATAATGATATTAATAATGGTTATGGTAATGTGGCTACGGCTATTTGGTTAGATGGTCCTAGATGGAGTTGGAACGAAGAAATTTTAAAATGGCAAAGAACCGGTGAAACTATAGTTGCGCTTAAAATAATGGAAAAAACCAAAAATATTAATTCAGATTATTTTAACGAGGTATTTATTTGTCATATTCAAGTTTTTTATTTTTTTTTTTATTTTTTTTTTTTTTAAACTATATTTTTTTTCACTTAAAGCTCAAAAAATGTTATAATTGTACGGCATTCAACAATAATATGGTACATTGTTATGGAATTTCTCGTGACCCAACAACAAAACATTTTATAATGGTAATGGAATACGCTGATCGTGGCTCATTGCACAACTATCTAATTAAAAATTTTTCGGCATTAACTTGGGAAAAAAGAATAAAATTCCTTTGTAATATAGCTTCGGGTTTAAGAAACATCCATAATTCTGGACTAGTGCATCATAATATACATAGCGGGAATATCCTGATATTCTCGGATTATAATGAATACTCGGCCATAACTGATGTTGGACTATGCAATATTTCATCATTACCTTCACCAATCCCAAAATCACCATCACCATCAAACTATGTATATGGTGTATTACCATATTTAGCACCAGAAGTTTTAAAAGGCCGTAAACCAACAAAAGCTTCAGATATGTTTTCTATAGGAATAATAATGTGCGAGTTGACTACTGGTAAACGACCACATCAAGATAGAGCTCATGATTCACAGCTAATCAACGACATATGTGATGGCTTACGACCGGAAATTACCGAAGACACACCCTCGTTCTATAAACAATTGATGCAAAAATGTTGGGATCCTGATCCTGCCAAAAGACCAACCGCTGAAAAACTTTACGACTTGTTAACTTTTAAATCTGAAAAAGTTATCAAACAAATTAGAAAGGCCGAAAAGAGACGCATGATTATGTTACGACAACGTGAACAAGCTCTTATTTCCAAAATGAATGCTAAATATGCTAAATTGGAATTACACAGCGGAAATGTTAATGTAAATGGTGGCGGTGGTAATAATGGATATAACAATAATAATAATAAGGGAAATAGTCTGATTTCAAAAGAATCCAAGATGGCTTTGCTTCAATTAAGCGGTAGGTTTTTTTTTTTTTTTTGGTGAGAGTGGGAAATAAATAAATTGATAAATAACATCATATTTATTTATTTAGAATTACAAAAAGTTCATCAACAAGCTTATTATTCAAGTCGACCGATACCAATTGTAATCACCTCACCAAGAGTTAGCCTCGAAATTTATGGTAATAAAAATAATAATAACTTATTATTTAATTTATTTAATTTTTAAATTATAAAAATCATTTCCATTTCCTTGTAAATATTTTTTAATTTTTTGCATATATGACCTCATTTCTTTCCCTCGATCATATTTATTTAATATTCATCATTGTTTTCTCTTATTTCATATAAAATTTTGTAATTTAATTTTATTTATTTATTTATAATATATTTACAACGCTAATTGGGATTTGGGATTTATTATTTTAATCTTTTGTACATTCTGTTTGTAAATCATCAACCAATCATATATACGATGTATCATAACATAACATATAATATATTAATAAATCACGCACACTCACACGCACTCACACTCACACTCTCACATTCATTCACTACTCGTCCACACATATTATCCCACGCACATTGCATAAAAACATTCACATTCACATTACACTAATCATATAAATATATATGTATATGTATATAGACAAGATATCAGACTTTCATTATTATTATGATGGTGGTAAACCTAAATCAACAACGGTAACAAAAACTACGGGTGTAGGTGTAGGAAGCGATGAGACATCGTATCCATTACATGTGTCGAGTGATTCTTGTGTAATATCTTAAATATTTTTTATATTAATTAATTAGAAATTTTAGAAAATTGGGAAAAGTAGTGGTGAAGTAAACATTTTATTATTATTATTAATATTGTTACTATTATTATTATTATTTTATTTGTGATTTTATTAGTTAATAAATATAGTAAGTAAATTTTTTTAATTTTTCATTAATTAAAATAAAAAATAAAATAAATATATATATTAATATGCAAACATTTAACAAATGGAAAAACATATATATAATGAATGACCAATCATTTCGTTAAATCTCCCCGACCAGGAGAGACTCCCATCGGATATTTTCGATATTGAGAGTGTGTTGAAGAAGTGTTGTCCAAGTATACGTTGATGGTTTGTGTGGGTGTATAGGTAGGTTCTCGAGAAGTGGAATGAAAAATTTGGAGCAATCTTGGCGCACCAGCAACAACAATGGCAGTTACTGAACGAGGATCCCGAGGTTTCATCATGGTATAGTCATACTTGAATGAAAATACATGATGGGTTGACACACTCAACAACACAATGTACTTTGACACTAGTGACCTTGCCGTTGATAATTCTACGGAACCGCGCGTGCCTAGTCTGTTAGAAATACCATCCATACACAAGTTTGTGAGGATCGAGGAGGGCAAGAAATTACATTTGGGCCTGTTGTATGTGAAATTGAAACTATGTGAAATCGAAATTTATAATTAAAAATTTTGGGTGTTGGAAATTGAGTGCGGGGCTTGTGTTACATATTGAATTTAGCCAATCAAATTTGTTCTTCTGGTAGAAATTTTAACGTTGATTGGCTAAATTCAATATGTAACACAAACCCCCGCACTCAATTTCCAACACTGGTGGGGTGTTTGGATATGAAATTCTGATTGGCTAATTTGAATTTCACATAGATTTCATTTTCACGCACAACAAGCAAAATTCATCAAGTTGTGAGACAGTTGATGACGGTGGTTGTGATGGGAAGTTGTGATGATGATTGAAGTTGTGAGTGTGACGTTGATGAAGATTGTTTATTTGATCTTCTTTCCTAACATGCATGTTCTTTTACATGATGACTTCTTGTAGCACCGAGTTTTACCCACGTTCTTTTTATATTCAAATATTGACCAAGCTCTTGGTGGGTTGTATTTTATGAGCTGGATCAATTTCCAACATGGTCTTGGTACTGTTTTAAGGTTATGTTCCTTTTGTGAAAGAGCACGTATAACTTCCAACAACATCAAAACCAGCAAAATCATCGTTTTTGCAGAATCACTTTTGCATTACATCTTTTTCGCATTTTCTGTTCCTGCATTAATTGCGTCAACTAATTTATTATACATGTATCTTTCTCCTCCATCAGTTTTAATCAGCCTGAAACTGGGTTGTTATAATAGATACAAAAGGGATCAAAGGTTTGATTGAGTCGCCAAAATACGTATATATAAAGAAAGCTTAAATAACATTCACCAATAATATGGAGCATGCTGCAACAAAACCAGACAAAGTGGACAGTAGGATTTTGTTGACATAACAATCTGATCATCTGGCTTGAAGATCCAAAGACTATACAAACGGGTAATAGCAAAAATATAATTTGATATGTTTGACCCATCATTATAGCACATAAATCAGTCATGACAAAGTAATTTAGTTGAATTTCCTACTAGAGATAAATTCAATTTCCATATTCTTAATAGGAAATATTTTGGTTGTCAATAGATTTGACACAGCTATGGTTGCTTACCGTGATAATTGCTGAATCTGAAATGCCAAACTCTTATAGAAAAAAATTAAATATTTTCATCCGAATTCCATATTTACTGAATCAAGCGCAAGTTTATTATTATAAATTTTTTTTTTTCATAAAAATAAAAAACTTCCTTTTAACAAAAATATCAATAATTTTTAACAATAATCTAATTCTGGATGCTTTCTTACATATGAAGCCAGTGTTGAGATGGGTGTTGTACTTTCATATTTGGTTGCTAATTTTGAGACCCTTCCTGAAAAAAAAAACAAAGTGTGATGAAATCATAAACAAAATTTTGTAAAAAAAGCAAAGATTAAAAATAAAACATTTGTATATTTTTAACTCCATAAAATGAGAAATTATAGACATTAACAACAGAAGTGTGCATTTATCAATCGCTAACTTTTGATTTGAGAAATTCAAAAGATCTATATAGTCCATCAAATTTCAAATCAACAATATATGAATCTACATTTTCACCTAAATTATTGAATGGTTTTGTCAAAATTATAACAAAATCAACAGTAGACAATATCAACAGAAACATGTAACCATATTTAAACAATAGTTGCTATATTTGGATAGCCCTTTTCTTTTATCATTTTGTTTATAGAACTTTTCCCTCGTTTAATGAAATATTTTTCTTTTGTAATGATGTACATCCGATTGGTTTCATTTCACCATTTAATATGGAAGTATGATATCACTTAGACCTTTATTAAGTAACTTATAAATTTATCACCGCAAAATATTGGTTTAATGACGGGATCCTGGAAATTAAAACGGTGCTTGACTTCAGTGTATTTTTCCGACCTTTTAATTGGTAAATCTTGTCTTTTAAAGTGTATTAAAAAAATTAATTTAGTTTCTTCCGATTATTATTCTTTGTAATAACAACAAAAGGTATAATACCTACAAACTGTTAAATATTCCAACTCATTTGTCAGCTATTGAACTTTTTTCAATTATATTCCAAATCCAACGAAGAATGGTATAATGCATTGGGTAAAGTTGATGAGATTGATTGAAACAATATTGATTTTTAATAACATATGGATATATGGATTGCTACCAGGGTTAGAAAATGTGTAGTTTATTGGTGGTCTATTGGTGATCCATTGGGTCCATTAGTGTAATATTTTAAACTATATTTGGTGTTTTATTAATGGCAATGGACCAGCCCTGGTTTTCACACATCATTATTTAATGCTGTTTGATGCTTGTACTGTGTAAACTAATAAGTGTGAGCAGTATAGGAGAAGAATCAAAAGTTTTATGTGAACGTATCTCTTCAATTATTTCATTTTTGTCAATGTATTAATATTAGTCAACAATTCTTTATACATTTTTTTATCAAGCTCTGAGTAATAGTAAAGATAAAGATAAAATTAAATAAAAAAATTATATTCTAACAATTGATAGTGGACGAGGAAACCTATGGTGGCGTGCAGAACACCTTGTCTAGTATCGATACTTTATTTGGTAGAGCACAACAAATGACAACACGTCGAGGTGACCCAGGGTGGCGCGCAGAGCACCCTGTCTAGTATTGACTTAGCTCAAAGCCAAGTTGTATTGTCAACCTTTTATACTCTTATGCAAAGTCTTGGATGAATTCTTTAGTAAAGATGCCTTGTTGAGGTGTCATATTTTCGTTCAATCTCATCTACGTGTTTCTTGTACTTGAAGTTCTACAATCCTATAAGCACAAGAAGTAAATGATAAGCAATTTTTAGACACGTAATCAATAAAGCCTAAATAAGACCAACCATCAACAGGGCACTCGTCGAAAATAAGAGCTAAAATCTGATAGATGATATTCAATGAAATAGATCAAACTACTGTTGATCTGAAAAAATAATTACGCTAATGAAAAATCGAGTATGGTGCCGATCATCTAAAGTCAAAAATTTTGGCTAAACTTTAAAATGTATAAGCTCAATGACCATGCAAGATAAAAAAAAAACTCTCTATAGTTTTATTCTATAAGACATAAGGAAAGATGCAATAGAGTTTTTTTACTATTAAAAAAAAATTTCACCGCTGATCATTACTATATTTAAAGAATATTTTCACGATATAAAGAAGTATCACGTGATAGTCGTAACTCGTGAAATTCCACTAAAACAGATTCGGGAACTCTTCTATGAGAGTGATACTTTTTAACTGCAAAAATAGCAGCTTTACCAGAAGCCCATCTTATAGGCACTCATAACCTATAACATCTTCTTGCAAATTTACGAATTTTACAGAGAGAAATAAGATTAAGAGCCAATGACACATTTTGTTGTAAACCTTCCCAAGATTCTAATTCTGTAGTTAAATATAAATCTCTCCAGTTATCAGATTCAATGTATTGATGGATCAACTCTTCGATTTCTAATCCAGGTTCATTTACATCTAATTCATTCAAAATGTTTGTGTCAATCTGAATATATTCATCTGTAATGGGTTTAATAGTTTCTTTCATTTTTTTAGTTTCACGAGCTTTTTGTAAATGTTGATTTCTTTTATTCTGTTTAAGCATTTTAACAAAAAAAAAAAGAAAAAAAAGAATTAAAATTTTAGTTCCATAAAAGGAATGATTTTATAGAAAAATTTTACCAATTGGCGCAGCACCATAGCATAGTTAAAAATCCTTTTATGGATAAATCTGCGTTAGGACCGGGGTCTTGTGTTAATGTATAGACTATTGCTTCATATATTTTCCTATGATTAAAAGAAAAGCCTTCTTAATATCTTATTTCCTTAACATTAATCTCAAATATGTCAAAACGGCAAATATGGATTCAGCTATTATGGAAACTTAGGGTTGATTGTAGGCGTTTGCTTAAATCATTTTCAATGTAAATCAAGTAAACCTATTTGTTCACTTTGCCGCATATAGTTTATAAATTTATTATAATAATAAAAAGAATTATTCTGTTTTAATATATATAATAATAAAGCCAAAAAATAAAAAACCTAAAAAATAAGTAATAACAATAAAGGAATATTAACTAATATTATTAAATTAAATATCAATCCCTTCTTTCTTCTCATTAACCTTCTCAAAATCAATAAATCAGTAAACACTAAACCATCCCTACATTATATATCGTCATTAATTATTCTTTATTAAAAAAAAAGGAAAGAGATTAAAATTATAATATTAATTTAATAATAGATTAAAAAAATGAAAATTTAAAAAGTTAAATCTTTTTGTTTCTCCTCTTCTGATGTACTATCTATCTTAAATGAAAAATAAATTTTATTATTATCATCAATTAGTAAATATAATTATCAGAACGTTCAAAAATAAATCCTTTAATAATTTTGAATAATATTAACCCCAAACGACCACTTTTCCTGAACTGTTGCCACCAGCGATCAAATTAATTTTAGGATGGAACGCATTGACCGCTATTCATATTCAAAATTCAAATTAGCGAATTAATTAGTTAAATAATTTATAAATCAAAATAATTATAACTTAATTACAAGGTATAGTAGTTAATCGTGGATCAGATAAATTCCAAATCAAATCTCCTGTAACTCCAGAAAAGATATCTGCAGACTTTTTCATATTACCAACAACAAAGTGTGGATGTAATTGTGCATTGGGATTCCAAATTGAACGAAACATTGTAACCCATCTTTTTACATTATCGTAATTATTAATAGATATATATAAATATACATGCTTATATATAAATTAAATCATATAAAATATGATGTGTCCATCTAGATTAATACAGATTACTTACTTTCCGGTGAAATTGTTGTGTGGAATACGTATTCTTTCCTCCAAATGTTTTTCTTCATTCAAATCAAATATCCTTATCAAACTATCAAACCCTGTTGAAACAACTTGACTGCCATCAGGACTCCATTTAGCACTGGTCATAGAATTACCAAAGTTAAAGATCTGGAGCTCGGCTGGTCCACTTGATTTCATTTTTCTAATATCCCATAACCTAACAGTTTTATCGAGTGATGCTGTGACTAATAGATTGGGGTCAGTTGGGTTCAACGATACACAATTAACCTTACTACCATCATGAATATCAAATTCAACGAATTTAGATAATGACTCGCGAACATCTTTAGCACCAATCCATCCATTATTAGTTACAAAAATAATTCTTTTGGCGTACATATCCATGTCAAAATCATTTATAGTGTATGTTGAATTGGATACAAACGCTTCAACAAATTTGGGATTGTTAAGATCCAAATAACGGATTGTTCCATCGTAAGAACATGAGTAAAGACAATTTGAGTCGACGGGAGAGTACTTAATTGAAGAGATTGGGCCGGAATGAGCATTGAAACTATATGTCCTCGGATGTGGTTCATTTTTAATCACTTCTTTATCATTTACATCCCAGAAGCCCAATGTGCCTTTTCTATCGCCTGCTGCTACCAGTATTTTATCAATTGCCGGATGAATGGCCATAGCATAGATTCTTTCGTAGGTAACCTTGACTGATGGCCAATAAGTTTTTATGCTAAATGATCTGTACGTTGATCTAACTGATTCTAATCCACCAGTTCCACCTGGAATTTTTTCATAATTAATATCTACATTTTTTACAATCTCCACCTTAAAATCTTCTTTATATTTTGATAAATCTGATAAAATTGCTATAAATTTATTAGTATCGTCTTTAGAAGTTTCATCAGATCTAATTATATCCAATTCTAAATCACCCCTTCGAACAACACGTTTCTCCTCCACCATTGGATACAATGAACTCCTGGTTTTTCTTTTATTTGTACCATTATCGACATCATTACCTTCTTTTACATTAGATTTTTTGTTTTCTTGATCAACTGGTTCTTTACCACGTATACGTAATGATTTTCTGGTTGGTTGAGTTGGTATTTTGGGTTGAACAGCCTTTTTGGATTTGTTATAATCTGGTTTTAACTTTTTAGCTGGTTTTAAAGAGTTAACAAACTCTGGAATACTTAGTTGATTAAGAATTTCTTGATTGCGTCGAATGTTTTCAAGTCTTTTACGTTCACTTTATATCACATTTAAATATAATATTAATATATATTACCCATTATAAACGGTACATACACGCGTATTTAACTAAATTTTTTGTTTCAATGAAAATATTGCAAATAGTATAACTTACTATTCATTAAGTGTAGAATCTGAATTCATCTTATTATTATTTACTATTATTTTTTTTGTAATAGTTGTTGATTAATTAATTATTTTGACGAAAAAACGCGAGAACATTATTTTTTTTTTGATAAATTAAGAAAGTTTGTACTTTATATATTTCCTTTTATAGAAAAATTCGGAACGATTAATAATACTACTATTACTATATATTAATGAGGTAATTAGTTTATTACTATTATTATTAATATAATGATATTTATTATATTAAAAAAAAAGAGCATCTAATATTATTTTTTATTTATTTTTTGTATATGTAAATATGGAATTTGCAATTAGAAAATTAATAATATCAGACTAAATTTTTATCAAACAAAAAAAACATAATCAATTAGAAATATACAAGTAGATATCATAAAATCTTTATATAAAACATATAGCAAGAAAGAAATAAAAGAAGGGCGGTGGAAAGAAATAATCAAGATCAAGAAATATTTATGATAAATTGATAAATATAGTATAATAAATGAAATTTTTTTAGAAAGTATTGTTTGTATATAACAAATGCTAACACTCACCATTGAAAAAAATTTTCGAACTAATTTTTTTTTCTTATATTCACTCATTCAAACTGATACTCACAAACTAATCACTCACACTCATAATCATGAACTTGTTGCTAACTAAAAAATCATTTTATAATTGTATAATTAAAAAAAGGATACAGTATTATACTTGAATTAATATTAATATTTTATTCATTTGTTTTGAATGTTAATTAATATTCTACAGGATCATCCTTACTATCACCAGTATTATCATCATCATTATTATTATCATCACCACCCTCGTCATTATCGTCATTATCATCATCACCATCGTCACCATCGTCATCATCACCGCTATCGTCATCATCGTTGTTGGCGGAAGCAATAGCAGCAGTGCTAGCGTCAGCAGAATCGTCATCTTGTTTCTTAATGGTGATATTAGCATTAGATTCTTCATCATTGTTCATATCCTCGTCATCATCGTCATTATTTTTATTGTTATTATCAGCGGAAGCAATGTTAGCAGCGTTAATGTCAGCAGAGTCATCATCATCTTGCTTCTTAGTAGCAGTAGTAGTAGTGACGGCAGCAGTAGTGACAACAGCAGCAGTAGATTCTTCATTGTGAATATTTTCATCATCATTTTTTTTATCATCATCATTATCAGAAATAACATCTGCCTCATCACTATTATCCACATTATTATTGGTGTCTTTATTTGCCAAAATTGCAACCGAAGCCAATGCCAATTGACGTTTTTGTTCAGCTATTGTTTCTAACATGACTTGGGATAATCTAGCTGGAAGATAATAAAGAGACGGTTCCGTGGCGGTAGAAAGAAAGTTTGCTAAATTTTTTTTCTGAGTCGTCCAACAATCTCGCTACATTATTATTAATCATTAAATTAAGTAAATAATTGCTTACAAGCATGCAGTCGTATAAATAAGCTTTACATGATATCTTACAAGTTCGTTTATTCTCTTTTGTTCTGCTTCTCTTTTGTCTTTAGCCACTTTTTCTTTACGTTCTTCCTCTTCTCTTTTCATTTTTTCTACCAATTCTTCATGATCCTTCTTTAATTTTTCTTTTAATTTTTGTTCAATTTGTTCTCGTTTAATTTCCTAATAATAAATGACGAAGAAGAAAAATTTTAATTAATAAATAAGCTTGTTGCTTTTATTTTTTTTGCTAAAATGACCTTAAATAAATAATTCAATTGAATACACACAGCCTCGCTCTTATTTTGACTTTCAGATTTAAATTTTGTTAATGTGCCCAACAAAACTCCAAACATTCTTTGCCCACGTTTTTTTAATTCAGAGTTATTCATATCTAAACGTGGTCTCTTGCTCTATAATTATAAGATTAGTTCAATTAACAGTAAATGAATAATGAATAACAAAATAACATATTTATTACAGTAATCAACAATCAATTATTAAAAGGGATTTAATAAGTAACCTCTTCATAATTTTGCCTAGTCATATCATTACTTGCACGCCGTTTAGGCAAAGTGTCTTGACGACTATTTCGTCTAGCTGCAGATGTTGAAGGAACCACTATACTTGACGTGACAACTGTTTGACTATAATGGCAATATTATTATTATAATCGTTAAAGTCATAAATATTATCATCAACCATATCGACATCAACATCGACACAATGAAAAAGTAATCATTTAAATATATATATTTATAAAATAAATCAAAGCACCTTGAAATATTTTCAGACGTTGTTTCAAGCCGATCCGCTATTTCTGTAGTCATTGTTTTTATTATTATTTTATTCTAATTCAAAAGAAAGAAGAGTTTCCTAATTAAAATTTATTAAATTAAACAAATTTTTAAAAGAATAAATTAAATTCAAAGTATTTTGGTTTTTGTTTGTTTTTTTTAAAAAAAAAAAGACCCTTTGAAGATGATAACTCTCGTGACTTATAAAAAAATCAAATTTTAATTGGTCAATATAAATGTAAAAAAACATTACACGAAAAAGCATAAAAAAAATTTATATAAATTGAATCAAAGCGATAACGTGTTTTTAATCCACCAATTAATTATTGCTATATATATCAATGCTATTTAATTTCGAATTATTACAAACATTTGGCATATCATTTTAACATTTTTATTTTCTTTAAATCACTCATAAAGACCCTAGGATAAAACTGACAAGCTACCAGCCTTTGTGATTATAATACACAAGGTTGTAGAATCTTTCAAAGTAACTGTTTTTTTACTTTAAAAATCTTTGGTGAAATGGAAACCAAAATTACGTAAGAATTAATGGCGATAACAATAAAGAGCTCCTCCACCTCGGATACATCATCATGATGATAAAAATAAACAACAATAATAGTTTTTTTGTGACCATGTTCTTGAATGGTAGGAGGTTTCCAGCAAAGTGTAGAAGGCCATCCAAATAAACGTAAAAAGTTTGATGGAATTATATCGATCATCAGCATAAATTGCAACACTCCAAAAAAAAAAAGGAAAAGAAATATCCAAGTTGCATAAGGCTATTTCCATTATGTTTCAACAATTGGCAGCATCCCTCCTGAAGGAGAATTAAAATGTATAGATATTGGGCCGTTCAGTTTGTGTGGCCTTTAAATTATTATTGGTTGCAACGTTTTTTTTTAATAGCCTTGATTTACTATGATGTTATTAGTCCAATGACAGAAGTATTTTCAGTCAATCATGAAATTTGAAATCCAAAGCAGGCCCTGCCTAAGTTGGTTGTTGCAACATCACATGTATACTCAATGAGATGAATATCATCAAATAACAGAGATTTAGGCAATAAGTTTTCTTATTATTTGTAAAATGCTTCACGTTAGATATCAGATATTAATTTATATATTGATGATATGGACAATGAAAAAAGTCGAATTGAATGAAATTCCTTTTTAAATCACATCTATTCTAAATTAGTGAAAATATTTATTAATTATATTTTAGCCAAAAATATTCACTTATTTTAAAATAATCAACCTATATAGATTATTCTCTTTTCTTATCTACTGATTATTTATCCCGTTCATCTCTTTATCAATCTCTCTTTTTGTCATTCTTTCTTATCTCTACCGATTATTTATCTCATTTGATCTTTTTTTATCAATCTCTTCATGTAATTTTCTATATTCAGCTTCTTTATTTAAAGCATCTTTGGGCATATCTTTAATGATCTGATTAACTTCTTCTATTTCTTGTTCTATTGATCTATCGATTGGGCGATGTGTACGTTTGTTTTGTGTATTAGCATTAATTTCATGTTTCCGTAAATATGTGTACAATATCTAAATGGATATATTACGACAAATACAGTATTAGTATATTATGATAAATTACGATAAATATATTATGACAAATATATTATTTATGCGCTGATAACTTACTTTTTCGGGTGGAGTTGGATCAATTCCTAAATCATGTAGAGTCAACACACCATTACCACCAACAACATTATCTTTACGGAGTAATTTGATTTGATCACGAGTTATGGTAAATAGATTTATTGGTAATTGTTCCATTAATAAACCTTGTAAATAACCAATTGACCAGGGTAATGAAATGATTGGACGTCGTAATCCAGCTTGAGTTAAGGTTAATCGGATTAATTGTTTATAAGTGTAAACTGTAAAAATATATGTATGCATATATATGATTATTTGTATGATTTTGTATATTACTATCAAATATGGTTAGTTGATAATTAAATACTTTTAGGGCCACCAATCTCAAATAAGTCTCCTTTAAAATTTTCAAATTGTTGATCTGCTTTAATTACCCCCTTTGCCAAATCCCATACATAAACCGGTTGAAACCTTGTTTTTCCACCAGCAAAAATTGGCATCACTGGTAAATATTTTGCTAATTTTGCAAATCTCTTTGAAAAAAAAAAAAAAAAAGATAAAAAACCATGTAAATATAATATCAGGGAAAAATTATAATAATAATAATAATAATAATAATAATAATAATAATCATAATAATAATAATAATAATAATAATAATAATAATAATAATAATAATAGTAATAGTAATAGTAATAATAATTAATTTTAAGGTTCTTTCGATATCATTTTGCTTCTTCCTCTTCTTACATTAAAAAAATCATCTTCAGGGCCAAATATTATACTTGGACGAAAGATTATTGCATCAGGACATTCTTCACGTACTGCAATTTCTCCCAACCCTACAATAAAATCAAGATCATAATTGATGATTGATTGATTGATTGATTGATTGATTGATTAGAAAAAAGTTCAAAAATCTAAGATCGTCATACCCTTAGTTTTGGCATAAGGAATATCACTATTAGGATCTGCACCGATAGCACTAATGTGGATTAGGCGAGCATTATTTTGGTGAGCAGCTTTGGCAACATTACGAGCACCTTGATGTTGAACATTTTCAAAAGTAATATTTTCAGAAGGTGTTTCATGCATTATTCCAGGTAGATTGATAACAAGATTTGCATCTTTACATATTTCCGATAATTGATCTGATGATGATGATCGATCTGACGAAATTGATATTGATACAGGTGGACAAATTTGATTGCCTAGTAGTAATAGTAGAATGATAGATTGATGATACGTAGAAAGATAGAATGAATTAATGGAATTAAAGCAACAGATAATCCAAATATGCAATAGTGATAAAACAATGATAATCATGATGATGATGATGATGATGATGATGATGATGATGATGATGATAACAATTACCTAATTTACGAAGATCATCAATTTTTGGATTTCGTGAAGCAATTGTGATTCTTGTATTTGGATTACTGACGAAAGCTTTTGCGATATATTTACCTATGTATATATTACCAATATTTATTATTGTTTTTTAATTAATTAATTAATTTGTTTTTTCTAATTATAGATCATAGATATAATAATATGTATCTTAGATAACGACGTAATACCAACCAACAAATCCAGATCCACCAATTATTATGACTTTTTTGAATTGATTATTATTATTTGTTATTGTTGAGAAGGTGGAGGAGGAGTTGATGGAAGTGTAAGAGATGATGATATTAGTTTTAAATGAAGTTTTAAGATAGAATATCGGTGACAATAAAAAAGAGAAGGGATTTTTTGCAACAGTTTTAGATATGCAAGGATGGTGACGATGTTTTATAATGTTTGGATTGTGGCTGATATGTCGATAATTACATTTTTGGAAATAATTTAAATTATTGTGAAATCCTAATCTTTTTAATATTGATAGCATTAATTATTGTTTATAAATTATTTGAAATTAAAAATTTTAATTTTGTAACATATCTCGCAGATCAATGGAAAACCCAAAATTTTTTTTTATCTTGAAGCATTTTGGGGAGTAAAATTCGGGGTAATGAATGAATTACATGGATATCACCAAAAAAAAATTTTTGTTTAACTTATATATCGTGTAACATTCATTACAGCTATTGATACTTTAGAAGTTATTATTAGTTCTTTTATTAATAATATCATCATACCAGCGTTCATGCAATTAAAATTAAATAAATAATTTCACATAAAACTAATGCACAGATTACCCCACCTTCTATGAACCTGAATGAAAGGCTAAGAATAAAATATTCTCCAGAGACCAATTTTGGGAAATTATCATTTCCAATTTTAATGATCAATGTTGAAACCCATTGGTGCAGCTGCCCAGCCAGACACACTCCTAGAATCGGAAAACTCTATTGTGAGCATCATGATTCGTTAATAGATTTAAAATTCAAAAAAAGAAAAAATGCTAATACATTTGTAAATCATTTCTTAAACAGGAAAAATCCATAACCAATTTTCGAGATTCGTGTTAATATGATCGGTCGCTTGATTTTACGGTCAAGTCCCATAGTTTTCCTAGTTCCCCTTACTCAATAGAATTTTCCAGATCTTTCTACAGTGTAATTTCAAAATTATGAGTTGTAGTTGTGTTCAAAAATGCAATAATTTTTACTCATCCTGTAATCATTTTAGACGAATCACATGACAAAATGATCAGTTGATATTGTCTTCAAATTTTGTTTTGATGGTAATGTTGATGATGGTAAAGATATGTATGAAGATAAATTGTGGTTAATAATGATCATGATTGAATATATTGCAAAACCTACAAGTGCTAATTTTGGAGTTTACATAGTAAACTTGTGACTTAATTTCTCATTAGCAGGGTTACTGTCGCAGCCGGTCAAACTAAATTTGCAAAGTTCTCTAATCAGCCACTCACAGTATGGTATTTTTGTTAGGGAGTGAGTACACAGTGATCTCGATTTAGCGGATACCAATTAAAAATCTCGGTTTTACGGATAAAGTTCAAGAACAGTTCCAAAAAACTTTAATAAAAACCTTCTCAATATAGCGGATATCTCGATTTAACGGATTTTGGAAAATTTTCCCTAATTGCCCAAACTATCTGCTAAATCAAGATTCATTGTGTATATTGCTAATCACAAGTACTCATCCAATAAAAACACCCTTTCCTAAAAAGGATATTCAGCAAGATAGAGAAAACTTTTTGAAAAATCTAATACTAATCATCATTTGTTTATCTTAAGTAAAGTATAAACTGACGATTGGATTTTTCAATTCGGTTGCATAGAACCTGAGATATATCGTTTTAAAGTTCAAGCTAAATTACTATGTTTACTATGTTTGAAAGGCCAAATTGAAACATTGGACTAAACTCGTATGCAAACAGTTGCCTGCAGTATAAGCCTCGTTCCAACGGAATTGCTGGACATATTAATATTAATATTAATATAATTTAAAATCCGTTGAAACAAGGGTTATACTGTAATGTGGATCATTTGAAAACTTGAATTCAGAAAACCTTTTACCAAATTTGGAAAGATAATCAGGTTTTTAAAAATTGAAACAAATTGGATGTGTACTTGTGATCGGTACATACCTTAATAATAAATCAGATGATTAAGTAGGTGGCAGTGAGTCAAGTAAATCACGTATGGCGACCATTCCTTAAATATATGGTCACAGAGGCTCAACCTTGCCAATTAAAGGGACTCGTGTGATTTATGGTGCTTAGGCCGTTCAAACTTAATTATTCGTTTAACATCCCCCGATTTTCAAAATTTCAAACAATTATCAAACACGTGATTTAAACGTGTAACAAAATTATTCGGAGAAACTTTATTATAAACCACGTGACTTTGTAAAAATAGTTTTTCTCTGCCGATCACTAGTGATTGAAGGCTTTTCATTGGTGTTTATTTTGTTTGTTTAAATTCTCCCCCTCTCTTAATTTTCAAAAAAAAAAGGATGTTAAACAAATAACAGTCTTAGGTTTGTATTCACGAATACTGTAATGAGGTCACACTGGGTCACACACTATTAAAAATCAAGTGTTTCAGGTGTGTAACCCCCCTTAACGATTCATAGTATTCATGAATACAATTTGTTTTTTTGGTCTCGCATTTCAATTTACAAGTCCAATAAAAAGTTGAAAGATAGGTGTCTGTACTATAGAAAAACTTCGAGGGCGTTATTAATAAAATTTTTGGTTGAAGTTCATTATCAAATTACTAAAATTTGGAACATAAATTCATAAAATTGGTGTTTGGATACAAATTTCCGTTGGCTAATGCCATATTTAGAAGTATTTACATGATCAGCAACATGATTACAGTTACACCGATCAATATTTTAAAAAGTGAACAGGAAAATTACAGGGTTTCAAAATTTTCAGTGACCAATTTAGTATTAGAAATTTTTAATTTTTTCATTGCGATAAGCTTATATTTGTTACACGTATGCGCATTTTATTATTATTTAATTTTTTGTATATTTTGTATATTCTTTGTATATAGAGAGAATAAAAATTTGGAATTACTGGTTGAACTTCTTTCTCGTGTAATATTAGCAAAATTTCTGAATTCCGTGCAAAAATCTGTGTGTATAAATAACATTTGTGACAATTTCCCACATTATTTATTTATGCAATGTGCAATATAATAATAACCGAAATGAATAGAATGAACAGAGTTTAACAAATAAAAATGCATTTTCCTTTGTCAAAAAGAGAAAAAATCCCAATTGAAAAGTAAAAATTGCCAAATTTAATTTTGCCCGACTCGAGAATTAAATTCTTGCGGAATAATTTATCATATAAAAAAGAATTCTAAAATGAATACAAATGAAAATTAAAAAAGACGAATTTCATTTCTTTATTTATTTTTTTTATTTGTTGTTTATATCAAATGTCAACAAAAATTTCCATGTTGTGATGATGTTAAAATACGTTTAAAAATAAAAAACCTTTTTACTTTCTCATTGTAATTTAAAAAGGAATTGATAATAATAATATCATTTACGGTTGAAAATTAATTTATTATTATTATTGTGATCATTTCATCAATCATACATTAAGATAATAAATAGTATATATATAACTGCATTACGACTCATATTCATTCATACACAACACATTCCTCTTACTCACTAATGCTAAATAGATAAATTTTGACTAAACTTTTTAATACCAATAACCGATAAATATTATATTTGAAAATATTTTTATTTGAAAAAAAAAAGGTTATTTTTTATTTTTTTTTTAATAAAAACTTTTTCAAATTAAAAAAATTAAAATAGATTTTAAAAATTTTCTCTTCGTCTAACCGGCTTTTAGGCGTGTTATAATCATAATCATAATCATAATCATAATCATAATCATCCTATAGAAATACATTTATATAATGTCACGCTCACCAACAAATTCCCTTAGCGGTGGGTATAATCATGAAACTATTTTAAATCTTTATTCAATAACACCAAATAATAATAATAATAATTACGGCAACAACAATAATCGAAATGGTTCCTCGACATCTTTAGATCAAACAAATAGTATCAAGAGTAATGCTAGTAGTACGAGTGGTGGGGATAATTCTATTACCATCAAAAATTATAAATGTCCAGATTCAAAAGATTACTTGAAAAGGCACAAATCCGTTACATTTTCTTACTTGTCAGATCCTAATAATTCCAGTTCATTTCAGCTGGGAAATCTTAACGATTCTGACACCTTCATAGTTGGCGTGCTACATTTAAAATATTCAAAACCAACACATATTAAAAATGTATGCTTGTCTTTGAAAGGTGTCGAGAAAACTTCTTGGCATAAGGCTCAGGCAAGAACAAAAGTTGTTTATGGTGGTGAACATGTTCTTGTGGACCAGACTAATAAAATAATGGAGTTTGGGGATGGTCAGGAGGTGGAAGAATTGGAAATCCCTTTCAAAATCCAATTACCCTACAATTTGCCAGAAACTATTGTTACAGAAACTGGTTCGATAACTTATGTTCTACGAGCCACCGTCAACTTTAAGTCTTTGTTACATCCACCAAATGTTACCAAAATAAAATGTCCCTTGAAACGTGTCATTGAAATTGATCATCAAAATCTTCCCCCCTATAAATTATCTGGCAATAGTAGTAAGTTTAATAGTGTAAGTGGTATCAATAGTCGTAATAACAACAATGATGATGCAATTGAATATGTAATTATGTTACCTCCAAATAAAAATCTTAGCCTGGGCAGTCGCATAACGATACCAATGATGTTAAGATTGTTAAGACAAGGAATTAGTGTCGATAGAGTCGAAATATCATTAAAGACATGCATGGATTTTCAATCAAATAATCATGACGTAACTAAACATGAAGAAATAAATTATCCAGATATAAAAATACAACAATCAGAATTACAGTTTAGTCAACCTGTAATTATCAATAATGTTAATAATGGTATGGCCCAATATCAACATTATGGTGAATGTCATCATAATTTTAATTTATTCATCCCAACTAAAATACAACCAACTTATCAAGGAAGATATATTGGAATAAGTCATCAATTATATATAAAGATTTCTTTATGGGGATTTGAAAAAGATATAGATATCGAGGAAAGTGTTAGAATCGCTAATATCGTTGATAAAAATTTTAATGATTCACCTTCACAAAAAAATGTTATTAAGGATAGATCATCATTATCGTCAATGAATTCAATACCTGCCCGTCCTTCATCTCCATCATCGCCTCCACCACCTCATCCTAATTCACAAACACCTTTTAGAATACCATCAGTGTCACCAACAAGTTCATTGCCACCAACAAATTCATTGCCACCAACAAATTCATTGCCACCGGAGCATTTAATCAATCAACAACATCTTTTACAGAAAATCTTGAGTGATCCTTATTTGATGAGTGCGATTTATGCAAATAATAATAATCCTGGATTTCTTCCAAATCAATATTTTCCTCAATTTCCACTTTATCCTCATCATTACAATTTATTGCCCAATCAGATTCCGCCACAATTAATTCCACCACATCTTAATCATCATCCACATAGTAGTTTACAATTTCACCCATCCCTCAATAATAGCGGTAGTAACAATTTACAACGTCACTCATCCCTCAATCATATCAATAATCGTAATAGTCATAATAACAATGATAATGATGATGATAATAATAATAATCAATTACCACCATTTCAAAATAATTACCAACAACAACAACAAACTATATTAGCATTACATGATTATCATCAACAGCAATTAAATTTACAACGTCAATTAGAACAACTTGATCCTAATAACATCGGTGTGTTTGATCAAGCTACTAATGCTGCTGCTGGCCAACCATTAGTTTATCCACTGGCAACGCAACCGATGTCTCATCAATCAATGTCATCAGCATCACCATCTTTAAACTCTTCATCTGCGTCATCATTTTATAACCAAGCTCCACCTACTCCACCTAATAATAATAATAATCATCAACGTCAACCTTCACATGAACAGCTTTATCGTCGTCAATCACAAGTCTCAATTGAAAATTATTTGAGAAGTATCACTTGCGATGGTAATTCTTCTTACGATAACTATAGTCATAGTAATAATGACAATAATGGTAATGAAGTATTTGGTTCTGGTGTTGGAGATGTTCTTTCTGATCAGAATCAAAAGAGATTTTCAGATCCTATACCACAAACTTCTTCCATAAACTGCAACAACAATACTGCTAACGCCACTAGTGAAAAAAATAGTCCTAGTGTTAATGTTAGTTCACATTGTAAATTAACACCATCGGCTTCACCGACGAACGAGAATTTCTTAGAAACACAAGATAAGAATAGATCAAGTTTATTAAGCAACGCTAATAGTATTTGTGAATCGATTAGAACTCTGTCAATCAATGACGACGATAAAAGTAAAGGTGAAAAGGCGGACAATAATGATAATGGAAATAATGGGCATGAGTTAAATGACACGCTATCGAATGTAACTATAATAACTGCTAGATATACTCCATCACCATATCCAACTAGTCTTTCTCTGCCACCTTATCGTCATGCAAATACTGCCACTTTGACAACTGTGACTTCTTCAGAGTATAATACTAATGATAATAATAATCATGGTAATGGGAATGGGAATCTGGACAATAATGATGGTAATAATAACAATGGTTTAAAATCATAAGGGCTTATAAATTTTTTATTTATATTTTCAATTTTGTTTTTAATATTAATATATTTATATTTTTTTAATTTTTAAATATAATGTGAATATATATTGTATATAATAAATATAATTTATTTTTTATTATCAGTATAATAATTAATTGATTTTCCTTCTGAAAAATTTCATTGAATCTATCAATACCTTTCTTGTCTCTCAACATTTTATATTATTATTACTATGTTCATCCCACCATATGACCATTTAGACAAGCCACGCGACAAAACGACATATTATTGAGATCCTCATAAGGTGTATCATAATTATCAGGACTTGATCATTGCTGATTATAGGTTGAGGTTGATAAAGTATGGCCATCAGTATTACCTGTGAATCAGTTGTTGTCTTCTACAAGAAAATTACATATGCAATATTATATATATCTCTATCAATTTACCTTGCATGTCAGCACTATCAAGAACAGAAGACACTTCAAAAAAAAATTTTTTTTGTTAATAAGAACGAACGAGTGAATTAATTAATTAAACCAATATTGATCATGGATGGGTGTCACAATAGTTAATTGATTGATCCCCTCTCATCTCTTCTAATGATTAATCAAAATATTATTTACTGGCAGTGTAGATTGTTCCGATGTCTATTTTTTCAGGACATTTATTTATAATATCTTTCTTTAATTCCTCAACACTATTGTAAGAATTATATCTTGAACAAACATCTCCATTTAATGTAAAACTAAATTCCCGATTATAAAATGATTTGCCAATATCTAAAAAAAAAAAAAAAATAATAATAATAATAATAATAGTAATAATAATCATAAACCATTATTTATAAATAAAATCAATACCTGTTCCATATAATTTTTCCGTATCTTTTATAATTACGTATGTAAAATTTCTATAGTAATAGGGATGTAATACATTTGATACCATTGTCCTTAATTTGTAAAGAGTTAACAAATATATAGATTGATAAATTGCATCACCCAAGTAATGATAATACCAGGACCATACAGAAATGAAAAAAAAAAAAATAAAATGAGTAAATCTGATATTGATTATAGGCAGGGTTGGTATTGAACAATATCCAACCCTGATTACATGTGTCAGATTTTCATGTACCCCTCAGCATTAAAGAGCCACTTGAATGGTAAAAAGGTATCTTGTGGTAAACATAAAATGGTTCCAATTTGTTTGATATTGGATGAGTAAAAAACTATAATTTAGACATATATATATTATCCATAAAAAATATAAAAATCAAAATCATAATGGATTACATAACTAATGCTAAAGTTGGAAATGAAACTGTAACATGCCTAATTTCAACATCATTTAACTACTCTGTAATTTCTATAGATTTTCTTAAGAAATTAAATTTGGAATATAAAATTCAAAAGATAAAATAATTTATTTAGGCGATACTGAGAAAATACATCCTTTAGGTGTAGCTATTATTCCAATTCAGTTTGAGGATGCAATGTTACAATTGATTCTGAAATGTATGTTTGTGATAAAAATAATCTTTTGAAAATACTATCATTCTTGGTAATGATTGGTTTGGAGGCCTTCATAATTATTCGATTAAATTAATTCATACATTACCATATTGCAAGGAATTAGGAACATATCTTTCTATTAGAAGCTTTGGATCAGATTCTGGGCAAAAACTTTTCAAAAAATTAAAATGCACATATTGTTCTTCTTTTGATCTATATGAGTCATATGATTCTTTTGATGATGCAGATGATTATTTCGAATCTTAATCAAACATCCATTCTGGAATAATTTGTTCTTCTTGCGAGTTTCTCACCTAATAATATTGGCATTAAACATTCAATACATAATGAATTATTACTCTCAGCTAACCTCTCTCCATGTCACTCAATTATTCTTTCATGTGTATTATAATTGTCCATTGGGCACTCAGGATGATTATTAACTGTATTTCTTTGATTTCTTCTTCTTGGATTTCCCCATCTTTGGTGCTCTGCAACAACTAATTCCTAGCTTCATATAAATAGTAATAAAATTCTATATTTGATCTGGGATATGGAACTTCATTTAATGGTATTCTTCTTATTTCTGCAACTCTAGCACGAATTCTTTGTCTTAATCTTGCATTTATGCATTGATTATTTGGCATTTTTTATGATTTCTACATATAGAATTTATTTGTTCAATTGATAAAAAATGATCGGCATTAGTGTAACAAAAAAATTATTGTATACATATAGTGTTAACATTAATTATAATTTAAAGATATGATGTATACATATAGTGTAGACATATTTGTGATCTAATTTTGTTTATAAAAAGACATTATCTTTATTTCTTGAAAGGTATTGATGAATCAGTTTCTGATTCTATATATTTTATTCTGATAAAGTCATTGATTCTCTTAGCCCTTGAGATTTAGGATTTCTTATTAGAATGCTTGATGTAAAGTTACTTCATAGAAGGGTTGGAGATTGAACTCATAGGTGATATCAGATTTCATATGATGATCTAGAGGCTTCTCTATCTAGGATTAGGTATAGCATTCATATTGAAATTTCGATTTAGACTTATAAATTAAAGTAGTAGGTCGCAAATATATATATATTGCAACCTACTTACATTAGACTGTTACCTACTTATGATTAGACTGTTACCTACTTATGATTAGACTGCTACCTACTTATTAGCTGTGACATGTGTTTTGCGTTTGCCTTGTCATTCGAGTGATGTGCATTTTTCGTTTGCCTTGTCATCCGATGATGAGGCACATAGTGCTGAATTGTTATCCTATTTGGTAACCTGAGGATGAGGCATTGGGGTATTCTATATAAGTTGATTAACAAAATCTAATTAATGTCATAATGTAAATCCATATATGCGGATTTTTTTATGGTGCCCCCTTTTTTCTCTAAAAAAGGAAACGGTGTAACAAAATATTTCTTCGTTAGTGTTTTATTAGTATTAGTATTATGAACTT